>CAVNZG010000099.1:0-85000 GCA_963693315.1 Diogma glabrata
AGACTTTCGAGACATAGGAAAAAAAAAATCTCGAATTCTCGAGACCACAAATATAGCGAGACAAAAAAGTCTCGATGTCTCGAGACATGAAAAATGTCGGGAAATCGCAATCTCTACACGTAGATAGAAAGATAGATATTCGTTTTAAAAATAAGCTTTAAATCAAATCGACACGTATGTTCAGTTAAGTTTTAACTTTGGTCGGATAAATAAATCAAATATTAATATTTAAAAAGACAAAGCTAATTATTAAATTATAATTTTGAGCTAAGTTTTAACTTCGAAAAATTGTTGATAAATAAACTTTATTTTATTGAAAACTATTTTAATATATATTTGAAAAAAACATTTGATTGAAAATCATTCATTCAAAATAGATATATCAAGATAAGTTTAAATTATTGCCAACTTATCTTCTAATTGTACATAAAAAAATTATTTCATAAATAAACAGTTGTTATTATAATAAAAAATTCATATTTTGATAAAAACAAAATTATTTTTTATTCGCCTACACATTAAAGTGGTACTTTATTACTGTGATTTGCGGCCGTAAAGTGTCACTTTTTAACCATATATTTTGTTGTCATACTTACGTCCAAAAAAGTAAAAAACATTTGTATTTGTTTAAATTCTATAAAAAATAGAAATTTTTATCAGAGCAACCTTTAAATTCAAAATCTCACAATCCAATTAAAATTATTGTTGTTATAATTTTGTTGTCATAGTTATACAATTATTTTGAAAAAAATAACAAATATTTTGTCAAAGGTTACTTGTTCAACATATTTTCATTTTAAAATTTATGCAAAATCATAACGTGATTTAGAATAAACAATTTTTTTAAAAATATTTTGCTAGCGGCGAATTAAAAATAGTATATGACGCACGGACGTAAGCTATTTTGGACTTAATGTGAGTGAAAATCTCGGCTGGCACCTCGATTTTCAAACTCCACATACGTCCAAAATCTTTAGCTCTACGTCCTAGCATCATAATGTACTATTGTGATAGTTTTTCAGTCTCTAGTTTATACTCTAAAACAATGAAATTTCTTTATAGTTTTGTGGAATAAAATTATACTGTGAATTGTACTTATTGTTTTCATTACTGTGTTTCCTTAAATGTAAAACATGCGGCAAATGAACTAAAGTAAAAGTTGAAAAAAGGTAAACATCCGTTTAAAATATATGATTTCCAATAAACTAAATGCATTCGAGTAATCTGCGGCATAAAACTAAAATTCATAAATGGGAATAACACAAGCAAATAATAGTAGATTGTATTACGCTACGCTCGTGCTGCAAACTAACACTAGTTTGGAAAACGCATTCGCACTGGTAATACACACTTGTTTTTGTAACAAATGCACAAAATTTATAATTATTTATTTAATTGTTAATTTAATCATTTATTTAACAAAGTTTTAAACAAATTTAAGATATTTAAATAATTAAAGTGCGCCATCTTCGTTGTAATAGTTGTAAATTAAAGGTCGGTGAAGTAGTTTGTTGCTAATTTGTACTAAACTGTTAACATTTAAAAAAAATAAACATAGCAATCCGGCTACACTTCAAAATTTTAGAAAATAGAGTAATCCACGTGTTGCTTTGTAAAATTTTGACAACTGGTTTTTTAAGAATACAAAATAATTGTTTTTCGTGCAGTTCAAATTATTTTAGGTTGTGTTTAACTTGTTTTTACTATATATATGGTAAGTTATTTAAATTATTATGTTGATATTTTAGTACTATAAAAATAATCTATTAAGGATAGATTGAACTACAAATCTCAGATTCGGGCGGTGTGGTTTGCGTGCCAGGCATACAAAATATTTTGTGGTCATACAATTGTTAAAAGGCCGCGGTATAAACCGAATAACGGTTTATAACATCTTTTAAATATGAAAGTTACACTTTAATTGTACAGTTTTAGTGTACGTGAATAGTACAGTACTTTTCATTTGTATACTTTTAATTACTTTGTAGCCTTGTAGGCAAAATCTAACAAACATTTGTCTGTTGATTTTATTTAGAGAACATGTTTCAACAATTTTTTGTTTCAATAGATATGTCTTTTAAATAACAGTTATTAACAAACACGTTCACTAAATAGTTTTAACCACACTAAAAACTGTTGCCCGATTTTCGATTAAATTTAATTTTATCTTCGCTTAACTTTTATTTTATCTTTTGTTTTGAAAAATCTTGAAGCCTAAAAAAGTGTATGTCAATGTCGGTGGGTGGGTGTGGGATACAAATGTATGGTATCTTGATGAAATTTCTATATATGATTCGAGTTCACTTGAAAACGAATGTTTTGGATTGTTTTCAAAATTGAATAAAATAGCAGAAACGTTCGAGTAACGGTTTATTTAAAGCTTCAATAACTTCCGATCCTGACATTTTGTTGAAACTAGTTTCTTAAAGGTTTCTTAATGTTTCCAATAATTATGCGTACGAACTTCTGGTTAGTGACTGCTAGTTTATTTTTATTGTATCTCTTAAGATCTTTGATAAGTCAAATAATATTTTAATTTGAAGCGCGGAATTTTTTCGTATAAAATCATAAAAAAATTTTATTTGTATCAACAATTAACTCGCTTAATGAATATTATTATTGGAGTGACGTATATTATATTTCCTTCTTTCTATCATATCAAAATTTTTTATAAATTATTAATATTTTTTTTTTTTAATAAAATGTGTTGTGTAGTAGGAATTACGATATGTGTCACAATAACACATAAAAGCCTTTTAAGACCAAGGTCCCACAACAACATACGTTCAAAGATGTTGATGGACGTAAATCTTTCTTTTTTGTTTTTCATATTTTTGGTTAAAGAATGGATAACTAAACAAAAAATCCTATCACTGACAAAATATGACATAGGCCAATATTTTATGATAGAATGGAGAAAATAAAAGTAAATAGCAAATTTGTACAAAAAGTTTCTGAAACAAAACAAAACTGTAGTTGCCAATAATCCAACCGGTTGCATATTCCTTGATCCTGTGACGCTCTGCCTTTAAAAGATTAAGGCCCACACATAGTTATATGAAGCCTCGTCTCTTCAAGAAAGCAATAGCGTCTCATTATCAAGGATTATTTCACAGCTAAGATTAAATGTGCTACCGTTGACTGAATACAGTTCATCCGCCACCACCCCTAAGATGTCACCTTGGCTAGTGATATCTCACTGCTATTGCCAGTGGTATATGATATATCACGTTAACTCGTATGTCAATAGCGGGGACTGGAATACGCGGGGTTGTCACACCCGTAGATCAAAAATAAAAACTGTTCAAAACAACAAAAACTGATCCCTCCATGCGGGATATATAGTTTACATACATAGTTATAATATATATAGTTTTATATAAAATTTGAAAAATATCAAACTTTCTGTTATTTATTTCAAAATAAAAACTTCTTAAAACTACTTTATTTGTGTTAATTTATTTAAAATGTGTCAAATAGTTTTGAGCTTTATGGGTCCATCAGCAGGGCTTATCAGTGCTGAAATACAGTGTTCATCAATCGTTTTATTAATACATTTTAACAAAGTCGCAAAATTTGACAATTAAATTTCATACATAATAATTAAATAATGTAATCAGACTTATATAAATAAGTAAACATTGCGTATATATTTACTGTTTTGAATTTTTCAGATGTAGAGTTGAGTTATATTACTAGCATCTGTTGTTGCAACTGTTATGAAGATGTTTTATCAGTTGCATTGTGTGGGCCTGTAGGCGATTGTTATTTTTGCGTTTTCACACAACAATATTACTTATTATTAAAACATAGATTACGAACGCATAGTTTTCGATGTTTGTTATAATTATAAATACGAGAATCCAACCGATGAAATGAAGAGTTGTCATTTGCATTTTGATGAGTTGTGAGTATAATTTTGATGAGTTGTCATCACCATTTTAATGAGTTGGCATTATAAATAAAAAAAAAAGTTGGATGTCTTATTGATTAAGAAAAAAGAAATTTTTGATTAAAACCAAAAATGAATCTAGTGTTACTAATCGTATTTATTTTGTTATAATTACAATCCATGGTAATATAATAGTAAATCTTAGTTTCATCTCAGAAGTGTTAAAATTAGTTAAATAGTAACAATTGTGTGTACTATCACAAAATTTATGTTGTGTTTGTAGCCTATATATAACTCAAAAAATTAGTTAAATTTATAAAAAGGTTGAAGGAACCAAAAACATAACCTCAACAATTTGTGGTTTCATTTTTTTTTATAATTTTTGTTCGAGTGGCTAGATGAAAACTATTGAGTTGTAAAATTAAAAATGTCACCCATACCCATTAGCATAGTAATTAAAATTAAACATCTGTAATATGAAAACTACTTGATCAAATGCATTTGATGAATTTTTTTTACAAAAGAAAAAAATTGTGTTACTTTATTTAACATAACAAAATATATTAAATATATTTATCTCGAATAATTAAAATATACGTTTTTTGATTATCATTGTAGAGTATGGTATAATGACCCGCTAATTTCAAGGGAATGAGGAGTGGGATCCGGATCAATTATGGGGTAAGCTTATTTATATATATAATTTCTTATATTTGTTTTGTACACATGTGGTTTTGTATAATATGTGTCTTCACTAAATAAAATATAATAATAAGGAGTTTGTAACGGTTGCGGCTTCTTCGGTGATGGGGTCGCCAGAGTCCATTCTTTTATCATTTTTGTTCCCTTACTGATCCGTTTTATTTAAGCTACACGTGTACACTGTTTATTTGTGCTGGGGTGGTAGGTACACTCCCTAAAACCCACATGCTGTGATTAGTTTATTATAAGCTAGGCATGTTTAGTGTTAATTATAATAAATTATTAATAAACGTCTCTAAATATCCAAAGATACCATTCCAACTAGGGATTGGGATTAAGTTTGAATAAATTAAGTTTCTCTAAGAAATTTATGAACGCTAACTTTAAAATTTTGAGGATTAAAGCTATCAGGAAAAACCGATGAAGGTAACGCATTCCAGAGATGAGAGACTCTGTTGAAAAAATCACGTTGAAAAGCAACACTTCTGCACCTTGTTATATGAACCGTAAAAGGATGGGCTACAACATTAGCTCTGGTGTTACGCGATAGGTTTGCTAATTCAGGTAAAATTGTTTTAATCTCTTTAGAAGTTCGTTCATCCATAATGTATTTGTAGAAAATTGTCAGATCAGCAACATTTCGTCTGTGCTGTAAAGAATCAAGCTCATTAGTAAGAGTTGAGTTGCCAATTTAACAGCTCTGCGCTGAACAAAATCAAGGTACTTCAAATTACTGTAATAAGCTCCACCCCATATGTGAGAACAGTACTCCATACAGGGACGTATAAATGAGTTGTAAATTAAAAGAAGCTACTCGCTTGAAAAAAACTTACGACATCGTCCCAAAAAGCCCAATTTTTGAACAGCATTCTTAGCTAGGTTAAAAATATGAGAATTCCATTTCAGATTATTTTCAACTTCAACTCCTAGAAGTCTTACAGATTCTTTCTCTACAAGATCTTTAGAGTCGAACTTTAATGGAAACGGATTAGGTGTGGATAATCTAGAAAAATGACAAGCCTGTGTTTTACTTGTATTGAATTCAACACTATTAGTGGACCCCCAATCCAAAGTAGTTTAAGGTCATGGTTTAATGAATCTATCAAATTTGATCTACAGTTATTAAGCGCTAATGGTGTATATAATTTAGGGTTTTCATGAGACGCATGAAGCGTGCTTTTATCAGCAAAACAATGGATAGGACTAATTGTTGAATCCATCAAATCGTTAATATAAATAAGAAAGAAAGTTGGTGACAACGCAGAATCCTGAGGAACTCCTGCATTAGTTGAAAAGATATCCGATGAAACACCATCAACATTGACTCGAAATTTCCGCTCGGAAATAAAGCTTTGTATCCAAGATATAAGTTGCTCATCCAAACCATAACATCTTAATTTACAAATAAGATTATTGTGCCAAACTTTATCAAATGCTTTGGATATATCAACAGCAATACTGAAAGTCTCACCATAATTTTCAGGCGACTTATTCCATACATGAGTGACAAAGGAAAGTAAATCTCCCGTCGCTCTCCCTTTTCGAAACCCGTATTGTCTTCCATTAAGTAGTTTGGAAGACTCTAAGAAGCTCATAATATTAAAATTAATGTATTTCTCAAAAATTTTAGAAACAACCGATAGAATTGAAATGGATCTGTAATTTGTTGGATCAGTCTTACTACCCTTTTTGGGAACTGGTTGTACGCTTACTGTTTTCCATATTTCGGGAAAAACTCCTTTTTTATATGACAAATAAAAAATTTTAGTAAGGATTGGTGCTAACTCCTTCGCAAAGTAATGTATACTGTCTTGTAGTCTTTTTAATATTGAAGGAACAAAACAAAAAAAAAACTATCAAGCTCTAGACCACTCCTAGACTCCTTTGCAATTGTTTTAAGAATAATTGGGGAATACGATCAGGCCCAGATGCTTTTATTTGTATTAATTTGTAAAAGCATTTTCCGAATGATGCTTTTACGAAAAATTATGCGCATCATGTTGTGCGAAGCCTTAGGAATTGGCTTAGGCAAGAAATTGGATTCTTTAGGTGTAGAATTTTTAGAGAAATGATTTCCCAGAAGGTTAGTTTTTCTTTTGGGTCTATGACCGGTATATCTCTATCAATTAGGGGAGGTAGAGAATACCTATAAAAATTGCCTTGGACAGCCTTAACCGCTTTATAGAAATTCCGTGAACCAATTGGGTGTTCAGCAAATTTAGATGCTTTTTTCCTATTAAAGAGACTTTTTTCTGCATCTATTAATTTTCTACATATATTTCTCTCAATTCGGTACTATCTAAGGTTTTCATCAGTTTTGTTTTGATTAAACCTTTGAAATGGCCTTTTCTTAATTTTAATTGCCTTTTTGTATTTTTTGGAAAACCATAGATCAGTCTTAGGAACAGTTAATCTACTGGGAATAAACCTTTGCATACCCTCAAGAATAGCCTCCGAAAAATTTAACGCAGCTATGTTAGGGTCTTGGGCTGTAAAACAATAACGTTTCCAAGAAAACTGCTTAAAAAATTCTCTAAGACCCTCCCAATTCGCCGCTTTATAGTCCCAAACAAGACGAGGATTGGCTTTAAATTGTTTTAAAATTTGTAAATTTAACTGAGTAGAGATCAAATTATGATCTGAACCACCTAAAGGTTCTGATACTTTAAGTTGTACCAGGTAAGGATCATTTGTTAAAAATAAATTAAGTAAGTTGCTATTTCGTCCCGGAATGTCAGGCACACGGGTAGGCAGATCTATAACCTGTATGTAATTATGGTAACGAGCAAATAGCTCAGCCTGTTTACCTAGCTCATCAGTAGTGGAACTGTGTGTGAGCCATTCTTTATTGTGGACATTAAAATCACCAAGAACTATAAATTTGGCATTAGGATTCTCAGTCAACCTATCTATTTTTCAGATAGGTCATGAAAAAGGTGGATGTTCTCAGGTGAATTAGGGGAGCGATATAGACCAAAACCAAACAACGTTTGATTAGAACAACAAATCTTAAGGGATACCATATTGTGGTGTTTTGAATTTAATTCAAAATTTTTCATTCTAATATATGGAATGATGTTTCTTATATATACACAAAGATCATGCTTGAAATAAAATGAGGACTCAAGCTTATAATGAGAACAAAGGTATTTATTACGATCTAGATTTATAGCTTGGTCACTTATAATAGTTTCAGTTAAGAAAAGAATATCCGGTTTGGATCTCTCAAGATATAAATGGACTGAATGAAGATTGATATTCAATCCTCTTATGTTGGCAAAATTTATTGATAGTTTTGCCATTTCGAACTAGACTTATCTTTGTTGAATTTTAAATTACATATATGAAACAAACCCGTTCGGAAGTAACCGTTTGACAGTTGGGTAAACTTGTGATCAGGACTAAGTTTACTGCCAAAATGTTAATCCATGTAATATATGTACTAAATTCAAAGAACCCTAATCATCCAAACATCAAATTAGGCAAACATACTAAAACATACACAAAAACATAAATAAATAATTTTTCTATTATTAAATATAAACTTATAAACTTATCTGATTAATATTTGTAAATATAAATTTACGTTTACTAAAAAGTAATAATTCCTTAGTATTTTCAGTTTTCTGATTTCTTTCTTTAAATTATTATTTGTATTCTAATTGTTTATGTATTCCCAATTTCATATGTCAATTTTTTAATTTAAATAATTGCTTTATTTATTTTTAACCGACTTCCAAAAAGAAGGAGGTTCTGTGTTTCACTGTAAGGTTTTTTTTTTATGTATGTACACCGATTTCTCAAAAACGGCTCGTTCGATTTGGATGATTTAAATTGTGTTCTATTTGGGTATATTCACAGAGGGTCCCATAATTTTTTTTATGATGTGAAAAATACCGTTATTCAGAAAATTGGAAAAAACCATATTTTTTATGCATTTTCGTTGATTTCGTCACATATTATTCTGTTTGTTTGTTGTGGGCAGTATTATATTGCTATACTTGTCAAGGTTTTCGTAAATAATTTTCTATGACGGGTAATGTGTATGCCGTTTGTGCAAAAAATCACAAAACCAAAATTAATAGATTGTCACTGATGAAAGTTTTTCCAGTATTTGAAGTTATTACTTTTAAAACGCTTTCTAGCCGACATTTGCTTTATGACTTCACTAAAAATAAAAAAATTAAAAAACCGTTTTGAAAAGAAATAGAACCGACTTCAGAAAAAACAAAAGAGGCACAAACAAGAGAAAAATAACTCAATTATGGCTTTTATAGACAAGAACACGTTACATTTTGATTAATTTAATTTAATTATGCTTTACTATAGACAAAAAAATTACGCTATTAAAAAAGTTACTATATTAAAATTGTTACTTTTTAACCGACTTCAAAAAAGCAGGAGGTTCTGTGTTTCACTGTAGGGTTTTTTTATATGTAGTACACCGATTTCTCAAAAACGGCTCGTTCGATTTAGATGATTTAAAGTTTATTCTATTTGAGTTCATTCCCAGAGGGTCCCATAATTGTTTCTTTGATGTGAAAAATACCGTTATTCAGAAAATTAGAAAAACCATATTTTTAATGCATTTTCGCTGATTTCGTCAAAACATATTAATCTGTTTGCATATTTTGGGCAGCATTATATTGCTATACTTGTCAAGGTTATCGTAAATAATTTTCTATCACGGGAAATATGTATGCCGTTTGTGCAAAAAATCGCAAAACCATAATTAATAGATTGTCACTGATGAAAGTTTTTCCAGCATTTGAAGTTATTACTTTTAGAACGCTTTCTAGCTGACATTTGCTTTATGACTACACTAAAAATAAAAAAATAAAAAAACTTTTTTAAAAAAAATGGAACCGACTTCAGAAAAAACAAAAGGGGCTCAAAAAAGTGAAAAATAACTCAATTGTTGCTTTTAGAAACAAAAATACGTTACATTTTGATTAATTTAATTTAATTATGCTTTACTATAGACAAAAAAATTACGCTATTATACAAAGTTACTATATTAAAATAGTTACTTTTAATTATAATTATTATAGTTATTATAGTTATTATAGTTGTTATAATAGTTATTATATTTTAAAAGTTATTTATAGTACAAAACTGTTCGAAGTCGGTGCCACATTGACGAAAAACCGACTAATATGTCTCGGTCTTGGCACCGATTTCCAACAGTTTTGTACTACAAATAACTTTTAAAATATAATAACTATTATAACAACTATAATAACTATAATAACTATAATGATTATAATAAAAAGTAACTATTTTAATATAGTAACTTTGTATAATAGCGTAATTTTTTTGTCTATAGTAAAGCATAATTAAATTAAATTAATCAAAATGTAACGTATTTTTGTTTCTTAAAGCAACAATTGAGTTATTTTTCACTTTTTTGAGCCCCTTTTGTTTTTTCTGAAGTCGGTTTCATTTTTCACATATATATTTCAAATTCCCTAAAGCTAAGGATACAAATTTTTTTTACATCCAAACATCATTAATGGTCCTCATTGGAACACTCTAATGAATATCTTTTCTATATACAATTGTATTGCATTCGAAAAAAGTAGAAAACGAAAATCAAAATTTAAATTTTTTTTTTAAAAAATACGTCTTAACCTATGCTTAAATATATATTTAAAACTACCTAATAACTATCTAATTGGTCTATACCTCATTTTCATTTTCAGATTTCCACCAAATTTTTTTTATATATTTTTGTAAATCCTTAACATCTTTTTCTGGTATGCTTAAATCAAATTTTAATTGAGCATTTGTTGTATTTGCATAATGCGAAAATATTTTCGTATCGGTTGTCCTTCTATTAATGTGATATAATAACGGAATACCGTTATCTCTTTGAATTAAATTTTCTTGATCAAGATAGATGAAACATTCCGGGGGTAGGTATCCTTTCTCCATTGCTTTTAAATAATACTGTGGGTTGGGATAATAAGCATGACATATTAACCCGTTTCCTGTTACTCTAGAAATTTTATTATAGTGCTGTCGACATATTTTAATAATAAAATTGTCTATGCGGCCAATTCTGCTTTTTGCGTATAGATATTTGTTTGAATAATAATTATAATTTATTCTCTTCCATTTAATTATATCAGCTTTATTTGTATGTTTTTTCGATAATAATAGTACGTATTATTGTATTGTTTTCTAACCTATAGCCTAATGAACTTAACCTATTGTCTAATGAAAATTTTCCTATAAAAAAATTATTATTATTCAATTGGTATGATTCCAATTGGTCAAATTGTTTTTGATTTCATTAAAATTCTTTTCAAATTATAATCACAATTGCTTTGATAAGTTTTGTTCAAAAATCAAATTTTAATTTAATTTCTCTTATTTCATATAGTTGAACTTGGTTGATTGTATGAGAAGGGCGTTTTTTATCATCAGGGTTTTTTTATTAAGAAATTTGATTTATCAATTAAAACAATAAAGATTTATTGTTTTGAAGAAAATGTTTTTATTTTTTATAATACACAATTCTTTGTCAGAGAATAAAGTATTGTAATCGATTCGTGAATAATGAATTTTATTCACTCGCAAATTAAAATTCTCGCTCGTGCCTCGCTCAAATTTTAAACTTTTGCTTGAGAATAAACTACTTCATTATTCACTCATTGATTAAACTACTATTTTATAAGGATTTCTCCATTTATTTAAGCATGCTTTTATAATTTTCCTGTCATATTTTCGAATTTTTTCCATGTTAGTTGAACTAACATTGTACCATATGGGACAGCCATATGTAAGTATGGGCCTAATAAGAGTTTGATACGCGATAAGTTTTACTTTACTTTTTATTTGCTTGTTGTAAAAAAGTTTTTTACATGCTATAAAAGCTTTTCGTGCTTTGCTTATTGTTGTTCATATGTCAAAATCCGTTGTTATTGTTTATTCCGTAATATTTACCTACAAATAAAATAAAGAAAAGAAGAAATTAATTAAAAATGAATATCTAAAAACAATATCTAAAAAGAAAAGTTAAAAGAATATGCTAACAATATTATAAATTTAAAATAAAATAATAGTAGATTCTTGTATGAGCTTAGAATGAAGGCAATTCTTCACGAGAATGAAGTTTCCCGAAACGAGCGTAGCGAGTTAAGGGAATCATCCGAGTGAAGAATTGCCATCATCCTAAGCGAATACAAGATGCTATTTTATCCACGACTGTAAAATATTTCGTTTAATTTCCAGTTTTCATGCAAAAATTTGTATCGCCGTATTGAAATAAATACATCAAAGATAGCGAAAAACAAAACAAGTTTGTTGTTTAATTTGTTAGGGGAATATTTAATAAACTATAGAACTGTTAAGGAATTTTAATCAAATTCACTAGTTGTGGAATGAATACAATTACAATGGAAGACATACACATGACATCCCTTCAGGGATTCCAACCTCGTTCTGCTGATCCATCGGTGTTTCCAAGGAGCCCAGTTCTCCATAACACAACAAACAAATTGTTACTATATTTCCACAAATTTGCTTACACAAAATATTTCAACAAGCGTATTTCAACAGATGGGTTGATATTGATGTTCGTAAATACCAGCAGACATGGCTATTAGTTGAACAAATTGTCCGTTAAAAGCTTTGGAAGAAACTAAATCAATTGACATCAGGTGTTGAAATGAACGAACAATTTGTACGATCCAGAATAGTAGAACTATATATCAACGGACATATTGGTTAATATTGCAATAATTTATTTTTGGTATTATGATTATTATAATATTGTAACGACTGGCCATATTTCAACTCATACTCTATATTGGGAATCAAATTCGAACACTAAAACAACTAGTGCAACAAGTCAATCAACATAATTTAAAAGCATTTTCTCATACAGTATTTTAAACATTTTGTGTGAGCTATTACATTTTATATACAAAAATTTTGTATGCTCAGCTCACGCAATTGCAAGTTGATTGATTCGTGGGTTCACACAAATTTTAATGTATGTTTCTAAATTTGAATACACCTAAGTAATTTTATATTTATTTTTTAAACTTGTATCAATAATAAATACTGTATGGGTAATACAGGTATTGTAATGGATTACGGTTGTTCAATATTTATTTTTTGATTTTCTTTTGATGATAATTTTGATATCGTGATTGTTGTATTGAACGTTAGAGTGATCAAGTTATATAAAGAAAGAAACAAAAGATAGAAAATTCTAGCGATAAGTTCAATCAACTTGTGTGATCCGGTCATGACGTCACTTTGAATAAAATAGTCAAGTTGTTATTAGTAGATTTTTAACATTACAAATCACAACAGTAAACCTTTTTAATGACATCAAAGTGTTTTATTGGGGCATCAAATGATGATTTGAACGAGAATGTGGTATTGACTGATTACACGTGTGATTGTCATGCTGTGATCGTCATGACGTTTTGACTTTCGATTGTGTTCATCTTTGGTGTGATATTATTTAATTTTGGGAACACATTCATTTAAGCTTTTTGATTTAGTTTAAATAATATTTGTTTGTTGTTTTTTAAGTTATTTTTTATATTCAACATTGATTTGTTTTTGGTTAACATATATAGTTTTTTATTATAAGAGATCTTCACAGTTTAAAATTTAGATTCACTTAGGTACAGATCCGACTTTTTATTTCTTTTCCATTTTATTCGTGTATAAAAAAGTTCACAGTTACAGTATAATTACGTTATAATAAGTTTTTAAGCTACTGTTATATGTCTCGATTCTACCTATATATAAAGTAAAACATTATGATCAACGTTATGATAGATTAAAACATTATGATATATATCAAAAAAATGACTTCTCTATATACATCATCATCATGCCGCAATATTTTGTAAAACAACATCAATGTTTGTCGATCTCAAGAAATTAAAGAATTACTACTCTGGGTTACGTTTCCTCCTCGAACAATATGAGTGCGATGAACGCATTTGTAAAATAACTTAGCTGTAGGTATAGAATTTCTGTTTTAGCTTGCAAAAGTTTTAAAATCGGGGTCCCGTTGAGATTTCCGATTGTTTGTAACTCACGAATTTAAGCAATTATTCACAATTATATTTGTCTACTACATATAATTAACATGCCATTTATTAAAAACTTCAGTCAAGTAATCGATTTTTGTCACTTTTACCTTTGAACTTGTATATCTCTTATATTTAAAAAACCAATTCATCTAAACCGATGATATTGAACTAATGATAATTGAACTTCTATCGTTGGTTCAATGAACAATTTATTAATATTATCAACACATTCATAATATTAATTTAATAATAATTTATTTAAAATAAATTTAATAATTTTTCATTTTACAACTTTTTTAAATAATATTTTGTAACATGTTTCAACCATAAATGGTCATTCTCAAACATTGGAAAATATTATGACAACAATATTTATTAATATTCATAATATTGATAAATTGTTCAATAAACCAACGAAATTTTTCAATGAGCCAACGAAAGTAGTTAAATAATCGCTTTATTATTGTAACAGACATTATGATCAGTTTTTTTAGTACGTGGTTTTCACAAAGTATACGATTACCTTGGATTGATTACACTAAAATATTTGAAGATTTTTCTGGCATTTAGAGAATAGAATTTCATTTGTATTTGTAAGCATTTAGACGGTTATAATATCGTCGATGGGGGATGCGATGTTGCGATGAAACTTGACATATCGTTGACATATACACAGTTAAAAAAAATTGAATATGTAATGCAAATTGCTACACATATAGGTCCTACGGAAGTTTCCATTACAAAATAATACAGCTTGCTATATAAAGTTAAACTAATGCTCTTTGCGTCAATATTTAACAGAGTACTTGGAGTAAAATAAAAAAGCTTGTTGTTTAAAAATGTCTGTTATTTGCTTTAAATAAACTACGCGCAACATTTTTTTAGTATGACATTTTAATGCAAATTACATCATAATTTCGAGTTACTTTGATTATTACGCACCTGCCTAAATTAATCAAATTAAAATAAATTTACAACGGAAAAAAATAAAACATACATACCACCTTAATCACTATTATTATAGACTTTCAGCTGAGAAGCGATAACTAAAACATACATGAAACGATTTTGACTATATATTTCTAAAAGGGATAATACTCTAGTGAATTTTGAAATTTCATTAATGTATTAAATTGTAGCAAGGTGCATTAAAACTTCTAGCTGTTCTATAGAAATAAATAATGATGCAAGAGTTGTTTTAAATTTTATAGAAATGCATTGGAATTAGGTTTAATGCAACATTTACTTTACAATTCAATAATAACCTGCAACGCATAGCTCCTATTGCAAGACTTGCTTTAAATATTGCAGTTATTTTTTCAACTGTGTAATATAGCCATATATATCCACGTATATCCTAAAAATGCACTGGTATGCAACATTTTCCAAAAATATTATTATTATTGTAAATTAATATTTTCAATATGATAAAATTCTTTCCACATTCGTTTTATTAAATACAACGTGTCAGTAATATAATCACAATTTTGATGTTCAAGTTAATTGTTTGTAAAACGAAAACAAATTTATTTAAATAAAAAATACTTAATCTCCAAATAAAACTTTGCTTACAACTCGTTTTTTATTATTTTAATATAATATTGGAAGTTTAGTGACGCCTACCAAGAAGGTGGAGCGAGATCTTGATTATTTTTCATTTGCTTAATTTTTATTGTGTCTTTTAAAAAAATATATAAATAAACAAGAAATTCAAATAAAAAACAATTTATTGATGGATAAACATAAATACTATATATTCTTATAACTCCAACGTACGATTCATTTGATTTTCTTTGCTTCTGTTTGTTATATTTTACATAATATTATTATAGAGTAAGTCATTCCATTGTTCGTTATATAGAAGGGGAGAAATTATTTTTCAGACATTTAAATTTTTCTTTTTTTTATTAAAATTTGTATTGAAAGAATCAAATAAATAAATAACCACATAATAAGAGGAATAAAGAAAATTAAGACATTCCTTTTTTTATTTTATTTTATTTAACTGTTTGGTTATTTGAATAATTATTTTCTATTTAAAATAAAAATAAGTGGATATTCTTATTAGCTTTTGTTTTTTATGTTAAATCATGCAGAGGCGTTGTTTTATTGTAAACAATAAAAATTTATTTTTACGGTATTATAATAAATTTTAAATTAAAGGGGTTCAATGCAATTTTCTGATTAGAAAAGAGTTATAAAATTTAATATGTAGACATCTGGTTAATCAGATTTAATATATAATTAGAAAATCATGTTTTTTATGTTAAATAATCGTAATTGGTACAAACTTTGAATTAATGGTAGACTGTGATGGTCTAGATAAAATTCGTTAAGCTATAAGAAACTGACGATATTGTAATCTTGTTTTCAGGTAGAATATTATTTTTTCCAACAGCACCAAAAATGACAATTTGTACTAGGGATGGAAAGATTTATAGAAAAGTCGATTCTCGATTCCTACTTCGATTCCTAGAACCGATTCTCCGGCTGCCAGCTTATTTCGATTTTAATCGAATCTCATGTTAAAAAATCTAGCTTTAGCTGAAAAAAATTTAAATTTATATTTCTGTGATATACAATTATTCAAAATAAATTTTAGTCAATCAACTTATGGACAGACACCACATATATTTTCTGCGACTGATCTTAAGAAAAGTAGCATATTAAATTATTATCCGGTGTTAATCGACTTCGAATCTGATTTACAATCAGACCATTGTGTGATAATAAACGCTATGGTGTTCATCTTGCTACTATGTATTGTTAAATATTTGTTTGCTATACTTATTGTTGATAAATTTGAATGTTCATTTTCGAGTGTTTTTCATGCGATAATAAATTAATTCTCATAATTCAATCAGCAACCCGCCTACTTCATCACTGTCATTATTTTGATGGTTTTGATGCATTGTGTCGTCTAGAAAATCCCAAATACCATGATCATTTGAAGATCGTTGATGATCTGCAGTGTATTCACTTTCATGATCAATACGTTACACTAAAAAAAATGTGTGTGAAATAAACAGATTTGTCTGTTGATTCAACATACATTTCGATTAGATTTTAAATTTTTTCGTTGAATTCAACAATTGGAGGTTTGGTTTATTTTACCATAACAATTTTCAAAAGTCAGTTGGTAAATTTAACGAAAATGTTTGTGGATAATTACGAACAAAACACACAATCTATCTGTTAAAAATATGATGGAGCTGAAATCTCACAGCTCTAAGATATCAAGACTTCGGTCGGAGTTAAGGATTTTGATTCAGTTTTCGGCAAAAAATTTTAGAAAGGATATTGCTTTTAGTATGTATTTAGTATCTTTTTGTTTTTACATGTATTTTTTGTATCTACATGTATTTTTTTATCTCTCCCAGGTAAGCAGAGAGGATTGTTTTGACATTGAGCCAAGCTTGTTTTAAGGTCGAACAATCTTGGGACAAGCTTTAAAATAAACTTGGTTGAATGTTGTTTTAACCTTAAATGATAACCACGTACCATTATTATTTTTAGACATTGGAACAATATTTAAATACAATGCTGGCCCAATACTACCCAGGTAAGGACAAAGGATTGTTTTTACATTGAGCCAAGCTTGTTTTAAGGTTGAACAACGTTGAGACAAGCTTTAAAATAAAATTGGTTGAATGTTGTTTTAACCTTAGATGATAACCACGTACAATTATTATTTGTACACATTGGATCAATATTTATATACAATGCTGGACCAATTCTAAAACAATTAAATCGAATTCATAGCTTTTTAATTTTTTTTGCAATGTATAATTCACTATATGTGTTGTTATGGTTTTCCATATTATTCACTGTTTGTGTGCTTTTGTCACTTTTGAATTAAAATGCAATATTTAAAAATATACTTTTTTAATATGTTTATTTTTAATTTTAAATTTTATTAATAATAATATAAACTTCCTTATAGTAACAATTTGAATTTGATTTTTTATTTTAATGAATATCGATTTCGACTTACGTCATCCTCAGTTCTTAAATTATTATTACAATCTTTGCTTAAACTAATGTCTTAAATATACAGGGTGAGTTTTTTAAAAAATGCCAGGCTTTTATCTCGAGAACCATGCTAGATGGGACAAAATAACCCAAGGTGATATTTGTTAAGCGTCGAGGGGGACGTCTAATGGTAATATTGAATGACCTTGAAACTCATAAGTATTGGAGATATATGCCAAAATAGGTTTTTTTTAAATAAGAACCTATACATTTAATGTTTTTCTTAATTAAGTAAATCAAACTACACACTTTTTGCTTACAATTTTTTTTTGTAAAGTGTACGATTTTGTAGATATGATGAAAATTGATTTGCACTAAAGCAAACGTGTCTTCGCTAAGTTCTTCAGAAAAAAAAAAAAATTTCGATAAATTAAAAAAAAACAATGAAAATCATTCATTAATTTAAATATTATTGCATCGTGGTCTACTGCGTGAAATTGACTTTTTGTTTTTTTTTTTGATTTATTGAAATTTTATTCTTTTACTGAAGAACTTAGCGAAGACACGTTTGCTTTAGTGCAAATCAATTTTCATCTACAAAATCGTACACTTACAAAAAAATTTTGTAGGCAAAAAGTGTGTAGTTTAATTTACTTAATTAAAAAAAAACATTAAATGTATAGGTTCTTATTTAAAAAAAACCTATTTTGGTATATATCTCCAATACTTATGAGTTTCAAGGTCATTCAATATTACCATTAGACGTCCCCCTTGACGCTTAACAAATATCACCTTGGGTTATTTTGTCCCATCTAGCATTATTCTCGAGATAAAATCCTGGCATTTTTTAAAAAACTCACCCTGTATACTATTTCAACTGCTATTTTTTATTATTATGTCATATATTTTATTAGTTTTAGTGTTGCTTGCATCATTTAAAATGTTGTTATTGTTTTTATGTTTATATATTTCTATTTCTTCCTATCTATCTAGATGTTGTCCTTTTCTTTTTTTATGTAATATTGTTAAATTTGTGTTGATATTGGTATATTTGTGTTTTTCTATTTTTAAATGTTGGGCATATCTGGATTTTGGATCACTTTTATTAATTTCACTGGTGTGTTCAATAAATTTTTTTGTGAAGGACCGCCCCGTTTGACCTATATAAAATTCACTGCAGTCATCACAGGTAATTTTATAAACACCTGTGTCTAAGGTTTGGGTTTTTTGGTTTATAGCTAATTTTCTATTTTATTTTTGTTTTTTGTAAGCTGCAATATATCCATATATTTTTTAAGTTTTTTGCATTATTTTGAAGGTTGTTTTATTATATGTTACGCCTATGTATTTTTTGCCTGCTAAGTTTTCTTTATTCCTCAGTGTTGTTAGGGTTTGCAAATTTTTCTTGTTTTTATGTTTTCTATTTAATGTGTCAATTATTTCGTTTTTATAGCCGTTTTTACTAGCTATGTATTTTATATTATTTAATTCGTCTTGATAATTTTCTGCATTCATTGGTATATTGTTCAATCTATTGATCATGTGGTTGTATGCAGCTAGTTTATGTTGGTATGTAGGATGTGATTTAATATTTATTGTTTGATTCGTTTGGGTTGGTTTTCGGAATTATTTCAATGTGTGTTTTGAATCTACATTTTTGATTGATAAATCCAAAAATATTATTGTGTTATTTTCTTCATTTTCTAACTTGAATTTAATGGAATGTTCTATGCTGTTTTTGTATTGTATATCATTAAATAGAATATGAAATAATAATGGAATCAGTAAAGAATGATATGGAAAGCACGATAAAAAAGAAAAGTGAAATAAAAAATTGAAATTAAAATAGTAAAAAGAATCAAAACTAATAGAAACGGGAACATCATCATATTAACATAATAAATCAATACAGACCGCTACAATATTAACCGCTACAATATAATAGCTTACAAAAAACAAAAATAAAATAGAAAATTACCTAAATACCAAAAAAACCCAAACCTTAGACACAGGTGTTTATAAAATTACCTGTGATGACTGTAGTAAATTTTATATAGGTCAAACAGGCGGTCCTTCACAAAAAAATTTATTGAACACACCAGTGAAATTAATAAAAGTGATCCAAAATCCAGATATGCCCAACATTTGAAAATAGAAAAACACAAATATACCAATATCAACACAAATTTAACAATATTACATAAAAAAAGAAAAGGACAACATCTAGATAGATAGGAAGAAATAGAAATATATAAACATAAAAACAATAACAACATTTTAAATGATAAAATCAACACCAAAACTAACAAAATATATGACATAATAATAAAAAATAGCAGTTTAAATGGTATATAAGACATTAGTTTAAGCAAAGATTGTAATAATAATTTAAGAACTGAGGATGACGTAAGTCGAAATCGATATTCAGTAAAATAAAAAATCAAATTCAAATTGTTACTATAAGGAAATTTATATTATTATTAATAAAATAAAAAAAAATAAAAAATAAAATAAACATATTAAAAAAGTATATTTTTAAATATTGCATTTTAATGTATAATGCAGTATAATCCTTGGCTAGCTAACTTTGGTTACAGTCTGGGCCAGTTGTAAATGCCTAGACTGAATCAAGATTCAGTTTATTATGTTACACATTATTTACTAGTCTAATGTAGTGTAAACATGTGCAAGTCATTTTAAGCTTTTCTCTAATTTTATAAATTTTTTTTTTTTTTTTTTTTTTTATTCAAAGTTAGGCATGTTTAGTGTTAATTATAATAAATTATAAATTAACGTCTCTGAATATCCGAAGATACCATGCCAACTAGGGATAAGAATGGAATGCAAATTAAGATTCTCTGAGAAATTTATGAACGTTAACTTTAAAGCCTTGAGGATTAAATTCATCAGGGAAAACCCAGGAAGGTAAGGCATTCCAAAGATGAGATACTCTGTTGAAAAAGTCACGTTGGAAGGCTACAGTTCTACACCTAATTATTTGAACTGTAAAGGGATGCGCTGCTACGTTTGCTCTGGTGTGACGCGAAAGGTTTGCTGATTTAGGTAAAATCGATTTGATCTCTTCAGAAGCTCGTTCATCCATAATATATTTATAAAATATAGTCAAATCAGCAACATTTCTTCTGTGCTGCAAGGAATCAAGACCGTTAGTAAGACTAGGGTTACCAATGAGTTTAATAGCTCTACGCTGTACAGAATCAAGGCAGTTGAGACTACTCAAGTAAGCTCCACCCCATATGTGAGAACAATATTCCATGCAGGGACGTATAAAAGATTTATAAACTAAAAGAAGCTGTTCGCTATCGAAAAACTTACGACATCGCCCCAAAAATCCTAACTTTTGAACAGCATTCTTAGCCAGATTAAAAATATGAGAATTCCACTTCATATTATTTTCAATCTCAACACCTAGAAGTCTGACAGACTCATTCTCCAAAAGATTTTTGGGGCCAAACGTTAATGGAAAAGGATTGGGTGTCGTTATCCTAGAAAAATGACAAACCTGTGTTTTGCTTGTGTTGAATTCAACACTGTTAGCAATACCCCAATCCATAATTGTTTTAAGATCAGTGTTAAGGGAATCTATCAATTTTGACCTACACTCACTAAGCGCTAAGGGTGTATATAACTTAGGAGCTTCATGAGACGCATGAAGCGTGCTATCATCAGCAAAACTATGTATAGGATGAACCGTTGAGTCCAACAAATCATTAATATATAGATAAGAAAAAGAGTTGGTGACAAAGCGGAACCCTGAGGAACTCCTGCATTAGTTGAAAAAGTATTCGATGATACACCGTCAACATTGACCCGAAATTTTCGATCAGATATAAAGCTCTGTGTCCAAGATATAAGCTGCTCGTCTAAACCATAGGATCTCAATTTGCATATAAGGTTGTTATGCCAAACTTTGTCAAACGCCTTGGAAATATCAAGAGCAACACCGAATGTTTCTCCAAAGTTTTCTAGCGACTTGTTCCAGATATGAGTGACAAAAGACAGCAAATCTCCCGTCGCTCTTCCTTTTCGAAATCCATATTGTCTCTCATTAATTAATTTGGAAGACTCTAAGAAGCTCATTAAATTAAAATTGACATATTTCTCAAAAATTTTAGCAACTACCGATAAAATTGAAATGGGTCTGTAATTCGTAGGATCAGTCTTACTGCCCTTTTTTGAAACTGGCTGTACACTAGCCATTTTTCAAATTTCAGGAAAAATTCCTTTCTTATATGACAAATAGAAGATTTTAGTGAGGATTGGTGCTAGCTCCCTAGCAAATGTTTTAAGTATAATCGGAGGAATAAAATCAGGGCCTGTTGCCTTGTTAGTATTGATTTTTAAAAGCATTTTTCGAACAATGTTTTTCCGAAAAATTATCCGCCTCATTTTATAAGAAACTTTAGAAATAGGTTTAGGTTGGAAATTAGGTTCTTTTAAAGTAGAATTTAAAGAGAAATAATGCCCAAGCAAATTAGCTTTCTCTTTTGGATCATTGATAGGGACATCTCTATTAACAAGAGGCGGTAGGGAAGATTTACAAAAGTTGCTTTGGACAGCCTTTGCGGCTTTATAGAAATTACGTGAACCAGTCGGATGTTCTGCGAATTTAGATGCTTTTTTCCTATTAAATAGGTGTTTCTCTTCATCTATTAACTTACGACATAAATTTCTCTCTTTACGGTACTGTCTAAGGTTTTCATCGGTTTTGTTTTGATTAAACTTTCGAAAAGCCTTTTTTTTAACTTTTATAGCTTTTTTGCATTTACTAGAAAACCATAGATCAGTTTTCGGAATGATCAATTTATTAGGAATAAATCTGTGCATACCATCAATTACAGTTTCAGAAAAATTTGATGCAGCTATGTCTGGGTCTTGGCCGGTAAGGCAATAGCGTTTCCAAGGAAAACATCTAAAAAAACTTTTAAGTCCTTGCCAATCCGCAGCTTTGTAATCCCAAACATTACGAGGATTCGCTTTAAATTGTTTTGGAATTTGTATATTTAGTTGTGTGGAGATCAAATTATGATCTGAACCACCCAATGGTTCTGATATTTTAAATTGAACCAGATATGGATCGTTTGTCAAAAATAAATCAAGTAAATTACTACTTTGACCAGGAATATCAGGAACTCTGGTTGGCAGGTCTATTATTTGAGTAAAATTGTGATAAAGAGCAAACAACTCAGCCTGTCTACCAACCTCATCAGTTTTAGAGCTGTGTGTAAGCCATTCTTTATTATGGACATTAAAATCTCCAAGAACTATAAACTTTGCATTAGGATACTCAACCAACCTATCTATCTTCTCAGATAAGTCATGAAATAAATTAGAGTTCTCAGGTGAATTAGGTGAACGGTAAAGTCCAAAGACAAACAGCGTTTGACTTGGGCAACTAATTTTTAGTGACACCAATTTTGCATTTAATTCAAATTTATTTAATCTCATATATGGTATAGTATCCCTAATATAAGCACAAACTCCATGCTTAATGTAGAAAGAGGATTCAAGTTCATAATTGGGACAAAGGTATCTGTTTTTATCTAAGGTCACAGCACGCGCACTGATAATCGTTTCCGTTAAAAACAAAATATCAGGTTTCATAGTTTCAAGAAAAAGATGGACTGAATTAAGGTTATATTCAATCCTCTTATGTTCGCATAGCTGATAGATAATTTTGCCATTTTAACTCATAGAGAAATATCAATGAAAAACATTCATACGAAAACCACAGTAATGCGAAAACAAACAAACTCAAATTGAAATTGAAATTGACTACTTCAACAGCTGGACAACCTGAATCTAAGTCTAGGTTCACTGTTAAAATCGACAATTAAAATTATGAAATTGTAAACAAAATATTATTTTAGAAACATCAAAACAATATGTAACTCAAAGACAGGAAACTATACATAAAGTGTACTTAAAACCTGTTATTGAGTCAACAAGACCACAAGAAAACTAACTACGAAACCAATAAAATAACTACAATTCTACATAAGTCAACAATAAACAATTATTGTACCTTACCGTCCACGAATATTTCGAATTGTTTATTATATTATGTTTACAATAAACAATTCCAATTTAACAGATTATGTACAATAATTGTACACTAGATTGTTAATATATGAATAAAAACTAAATATTATATTAAAACGCTTATCTTATTTTTATTTTCCTGAATTTCTTGAATCTATGGATCTAAATTTTTGTTGATGTTTTTCTTGTCAAATTTTTCAAATTGATTATTTTTCTTACTTAATAATTTCCTAGAATTTCTAAAATGTAAATCTTCAGTTCAATTTTCTGTTTAAAATATTTATTAGATTCCGTGTTTTAATAATATAACACAAAAAATTACTAAAATATTTTTTCTTTTATTCTTTTTTCTTACCTAAAACCAAAAAAACAGAAAATAATATTAATTATTAAAAATAAAATTAAAATTATTTTTTTCTATATTAAAATTTTAATAAAATTATAAAAATAGAAAATAATTATTTTTCCAAAATATATGTTAAAGAATTTTTTTGTGAAAAAATAAACACAGCCGTTCAGTTTTGAATGTTACTCTTTCAACAACTTCTTTTCACACATTTAAAGGAGGTCTGGAAAAAAAATTGGTTTGGTAGATCTAGCCCAAGTCTTATTTGCCAGACATGACTCAAGGACATCAGTCCAAACTTGGCACAAACTTGGGCCGTTTGAAAATATTAAGTATGGCCAAAACCCCGAAAGCTGTTGCGGTGCGAGCTTGGCGCAGGTCTGGCCCCTTAGCCTTTTATTACCCGGGTATCGTAGTGGAATTTCCTCATACATTGTAAATTTGTTGGTTACAGTCGATCATTGCACAAATGCTGAAATTATATAACAATTACAATAAATTTGTTTCAACATTGAACCAAGCTAGGCCCAAAACTAAATATAGTAGTCAAAAGATACAATTTACATTTATTTATTTTAACCATTGGCTTAGTATGACAAAATGTATCAAACTAAGGCTTGGCCATGCCTTGATAATCATTTCTTAGTTTTCCAAGCTTGGGCCAAGCTTGGCCTATTCGATAAGCCTATGGTATTTCTAACCTGGGTCTGTTTAGAAATTTATTACAAAACTAACACGAAACGTCAAAACGTTGCCGAAAAATTGTTTCAGATTATAAATTAACATAATGTAGCGAAAAGATGAACACTCAGCAAACTACTCAAAAACCTCTCCATTTATCGCGTTTCGAGAAAATTTCAAAAATATTCAAAATATTAAAATATTCTATATTTTAAAAATATTCTAAAAATTATAATAAAATCAAAACTTTAAACTTTTTTTTCAAAATTCTAAAAATATTCCAAAAATTATTACAAAATCGTAAAATGAAACTGTTTTTTAAATTTAAGAAATATTGCAAGAATTATAACAAAATCAAAAATTAAAACCTTTCCCAATATTCTTAAAATATTGCAAAAATTTTGGCAAAATCAAAAATGCAAACTTATTCCACAATTCCAAAAATATTCCAAAAATTATAACAAAATCAAAAATTGAAACTTTTTTTCAAAATTCTAAAAATATTTCAAAAAAATTTATAACAAATTCAAAAATACAAACTTTTTTCAATATTCCAAAAATTATAATAAAATCAAAAATTTAAACATTTTCAAAATTCTAAAAGTATTTTACAAAAATTGCAACTTTCTTCAAAATTCTTAAAAATATTGCAAAATTCATTATTCGAAAATAAAGTTTTTTTTTTTAAATTTCAAAAATATTCCAAAAAAATACTACAAAATCAAAAATTTTCATGTGCAATTTCATGTTCAATTACATTTCATGTCATACAAATAATTAATTTTATTTTTTTTCCAAAAAATTAGGTAAAATAATAAATAAAAATCATTCCTTTGACACACTTGACTGAGTTGACAATATATTTTTAACAAACTTATAATGCAATAATATAGTTTTTGATCTCACAAACTAATCCCGACCATCAAGATTTCTCCAAATTCAATGTTCCTATATGTTGTTTTTGTTTTGGACCATCCTCTGGTGTACGTCTGTGTGTGGGTGGGTCGGGTCGGTGGTTTGTGGGTGGCTGACATTCCTGCATAAGCTCTTGATGAAACTTTGGCAAATGATCCAGGATCAGTTGAAAATGGAAGATCTGAATCCATTTCAAATTGGACAAAATGGCGGAGGGACTCCTGAACACCTTTATGTTTAAATCTTCAATAACCTCTCTGCCCGGATTTTGATTTTATTATGAAACTTGGTATGTAAAGTTTAAGTATTGTTTTCAATAGTTATACCAACTTCAGGTTTGTCACTACCAGTTTAAAAGTTATTTTTTCAAGTGTTTATCCCATACTGTAGCCTACAATTACCGATCGATTCTCATGAAATATTGTTAAAAGCTTTCAAGTAACATGAGAAAGATTTTATCAGCTTTGGGGGTACGGACAAAGGGCTGGGGGGTCCAACATACAACAGGTGGTTTTTTCACCATGTTTTCAATGTTTGATGGGAGTATACAACATTCGTACGTGAATGACTTTTGATGAAACTTAGATAAAAGTTGCAAATATGTATGGCAAGGAGCTGGTAAGTTTTTGAGCGATATTAAACAAAGTATTGGGGGGTCCCCGTAGGTAAAAATGTCTCCGGTAAAAATGTTTTCTTGTAATTCTTTGAATTTTTGTCCGTGTCTTTATGCACAATATAGCCTATACAATAATGAAGTGATCATGATGAAACTTATAAAAAAGTTTCAATTATTAAGAAAAGATAATGATCATCTTTTGGGACGCATCGATCAAAGTGGCTAAGAGTCCACCATACAACTGCTGACTCTTCACACTTTGTTTTTAAAGTTTGTGGGAAGACTTCGTTCATTTATCAATTTTGATGATACTATCGTAAAACTTGGGAATGTAAATGACAAATAACTGTTTAGTTTTTAGACATTATAGGGATAAGTGGTGGATGGCCTCCCCAACACGTGTTTGTTTTGTCACTATTTTTTCAATGTTTGTTGGGAGCATACAATATTCGTTCGTGAATGAATTTTGATGACACTTTGGAAACAGATGCAAATATGTATGGCAAGAAGCTGATTAGTCTTTGAACGATATAAAACAAAGTGGTGCGGGGGGGGGTCCTCCTATAGCACCTGTTTTTTTAAAAGCTCAATAGCACCTGCACTTAATAATCGAATTGGATGAAAATTGGTGCATAAGCATTTAGTGCGGTTCACATCAGTTCTGCATCCCAATTTCCGGTTTTTCACTTCCGGTAAAAAAAAATTAGTAATTTTTTTTCATTTTTTCAGTATCTTTTTGACACTACAGCCCACAATAATGTAGTGATTATGACAAAAAGGTAGTATGAAGTAAGTATGAGAAAATAATGATCAACTTTTGGGTCACATTGATAAAGCGATATTGGACTAAGTGATGGGTTCTGAACATCTGTTTATTTGAAACTTCAATAACGTCAGTTTCTGATAATTGATTTTGATTAAACTTGGTAGATTTGCTTAAAATATGATTTGTAACAGTTCTGCATTTCAACTTCCGGTTTTTCCACTTTCAGTTAAACATTTTTTTGCTTCAGGTTTTTATCCCTACTGTAGCCTACATTACAGATAGATTTTCATGAAACGCTGGTAAAAGTTTTCAATTAACATGAGAAAGGTTTCTTTAGTGTTTTAGATACATTGGGTAAAGGGCTGGAGATCTACCATAGAACAGGTGGTTTTTTCTTTATGTTTTAATCTTTGTTGGGAGCATACAACATTCGTTCGTAAATGAATTTTGATGACACTTTGGAAAAAGATGCAAATTTATGCTGAGGATCTGATAAGTTTTTGAGCGATATTGAACAAAGTGGTGAAGGGTCCTCAGGCACCTGCGTTTTTGAAAGCTTCATAACATCTGTACCTGATATCTGATAATCAAATTGGATGAAATTTGGTACATAAACATTTAGTACGGTTTACAAATCACAACAGTTTTGCATCCAAACTTCCGGTTTGTCACTTCCGGTTAAAATTTTTTTTACTTTTTCTCGTAAAACAGAATTTATGTTTGTTGGGATACAACTGATTTCTTTAATATTTTTATAATTAGAAGTTTGCGAAATCTATAACATTGGTGAGCCATTAAATAAACTAATTGATGGATATTAGCTCACTATTAATCCAGAACACTATGTTTTCAGAGCTGTGGTGAAGTCAGCCTTTGCGCATCAGCATCGCAATATTTTTTCCTTGCATTTTAGGAATTGCTGTGACTTAAAACGTCGAGAAATGTTAAAAACAGTGGTGATTAGAATTTCACTTTTTTCTCGAAAATGTAATACTCAAATCTTTTATACTGAAGTAATAACGAGCACGTTTGTTGAAGTATTTTATCAAGTATATAACAGGGGGGCATACAGAAAAAGTTTTAGGGAAAGAACTTTTTTTAAAAATAAAAAGTGTTGTGTTACAGGAATTATAATATATGTCAAAACACACATAGATACCTTTTAAGACCTTGATTCCACAACACATGCGTTCTGAGGTGTAGATGAACGCTTTTTTTTAAACTTTTGTAGATTCAACGCTCAATAGCTGTCAATAGCAATCAATAGCTGTCACCTCGGCTACTTTTCGGGGACTTGTTCTATAGGTCCTCATTTACATATATAGCAGCTCTTCAGGTGGGTTATATTCGTTCGTGCATTTTACCATTTGAAGATAGGGCGACGAATGACTTATGCAGTGTACTATTATCTGCAAAACTATTTATCGGATTACTGGTTATTTTCAACAGTTCGTTGATATAAATTATTAATAGAGTGAGGGAATAAAACTGATCCTTCGGGTACACCAGCGTTAAATAATTTAGACTCAGAAGAAAAGGCATTAATGGATACCGAAATGATTCGGTCGGTGAGAAGTATGCCGTTCCAACGATGGGCAACAAAGTTCAATAGATTGGTTGTTGATCTTTTGTTTCAAAAGCCGTATTTGCTATCAGATTTTAAATGGTTGTCATCTAAAAATTTGGATACATGTGAATTAATATAGTGCTCGTATATTTTAGACAGGACTGGGAATAGGGCTATGGGTATATAATTTGAAATACCACATTTCGTTCTTTTTTTGGGGATGGGCTGGACATCGGCTAACTTCCATTACGGAGGAAAAATAACAGATTTATAGGATTTGTGGAATTTTTTTGTGAGAGTAGGTGCAAGTTCTTTGAAAATATTTTTAGAATAAATAACAAGAGGCATGTTGTCCAGACTGTCAGCTTTGTTGATATTTACCCCTCAGAGTTTTTTGACAATTTTGGGTTTGAAATTAAGATCTGTCATATTAATTCCTAAATACTGGATTTGGGATATTTCTTTAGGTGTTTCCAAAACGGTCCAGTTCATAGCAAAGCGTTCCCCGAACAATAGGCTTTTTTTGGGTCAGTGATGAATAAATAATAGGAGAAATAGAAGATTTGGTACAAGACTTTAAAGAATTAATGGCACTGTAAAATCTTTTGTCAGAAATGAACATGATAGAAAGTTTCGCCGCTTTCTTTCAGTAAATTTCTGTTTTTTCGGTTATCTGCAGCAAAATGTTTGAAATCATCGAATTTTCGATCTTCGATAATTTATCATAAAAATCGATGATTTCGTATGTTGGACAGTTAAAAAAAGTAAAATTTCAAAGAAATTTTTTTTTCGATCCGATGGTGAAGGTGATGTGATGATGTAGTGATACCCAACATTTTGCTGCTGGTTTGATATTTTATTCATCTTTAGATATTGGGAACGATTTTTGTTATCCAAATATTAAATAATCTATGTTTATTTCTAAGAACCAATTTAATTGCCTTGGAAAACAATTTTTTTGTTGGGATTTCTACAAATTTATTGATACTAAAACGTTCTAGTCAAACAAAATGTATACTTTGAAAAAATTTTTTTTTGCAATCGATACCTGTTGATGATCTCACAGAGATTGAAACTATAGTAGTAACGATAATAATAAAAATATATAAAATAAAAAAGTTTCCTTTTCTTTTAATTTTATTATATAAGTGGATAATTTACGGTGTATGTAATTGAAAATTTACAAATTTGATAAAATGTATACTATATTATTATTATATATATATTATTATTATTATTATTATTTTATATACTATATTATTAGTATTATTTTATCAGATACTTTTCGTTAACGCTTAATCACACTATAGGTCATCATATTTAATAGAGTCAATCAAATTTGATTTAAAAACAGGTGTGGATTCGGGTATTGCTAAAAATATTGAATCCAACACGAGCAAAACTAAAGTTTGCATTTTTCTAAGTTATCAACACCTAATCCGTTTTCATTAAAGTTTGTGTCTTGATGAAAAAATGATCTTGAAGAGTAAGAATCTATTAGATTTCTAGGAATTGAGATTGAAAAGAATATGAAGTAGTATTTTCATATTTTAAGCCTAGTTAAAAAGGTTGTTCAAAAATTAATATTTTTGGGTCTTTATCAGAAGGTTTTTATAATAGCAAACAGCTTCTTTTAATATATAAGTCATTTAATCGTCCCTGCATGGAATATTGTTCTCACATATATGAAGTACAGCACATACCGATATTACCTGCGCCTGAAAACTTCACACGTTACACAAGAGTATCAATAGCAGCCCAGTTTTTTACGGTTTAGTGACTAGATGTAGAATTTGTAGAACTGTCACTTTCCAAAGTGATTTTTTAACAGAGTCTGACATGTCTGGAATGCCTCACCCGCGTGGGTCTTCTTTGAAATAATTTTAATCCTCAAAACTATAAAATTAGCGTTCAAAAAACCCTCAAAGAAAATTGAAACAAACACCCTCAAAGAAGGTTGACAATAAATAGTTGAGTAAATAATCGAACAAAAAATGCTGTTGTTGACAATAGTTAACTTTTTTAAGTTGCTTTTGTAGTTAATGCAATTTTGAATAAGAATTTCTAATTACAATCACATAAAGTAGCAAATAGAATTAAATAAATAGAACAAATGTGAAATTTTCTTTTCAAAACAATTTTCCAGTTCAATGATTGACTATCTCAACCAACTAAAAACCAAATTGTTACAAACTAACGAATTAACACTTGTAACAACAAAAAAACACTTGTAACAACAAAAATTGATGAAAAATCAATTACAACAAAACCCAATATTTAAAGAGAAAGAGAAATATTGTTGTAATATCCTATTTTACTTTCACTGTATGCCATCTTTTCTTTTTACAAAACAAGACACAATACCATCAACTAATATTTTATTTTTATGTGTTTTTGGTACTTAATATTCAAAACACGAATTAAGCATGCTACAGACCTACAATCAATTTGTCAATCCATCGAAAACAAAAATAAACGAAATAAAATTTATGGTAATTTTACCCTAAATTTTATTTCGTTTATTTCCGTTTTCGATTGATTGAAAAATTGATTGTAAGTCTGTAGCATGCTTTAGTGATATCCTCTAGCAGTTTCCCTTGCTTTGATATTCAAAAAAAACTGATGACGATGTCGAACAACACAAGAGACAAAATTAACACTGATTGACTTTATTTTATTTTTTTGTTTTACTGAACGATGATGATGATGACCACTGGTCTAATTCCCTAACGAAAAAATACACAAAATGATAAAAGGATAAAATGATAACTCATATTTTTCCCGAATTGCGATTCCGTATGACAAATGATGATGATAAAAAAATTTTATCATTAGTGGAAATGATAAGTTTTTTTTCCCTCACCAAATAGGTGGAGACAACGTTTATCTCTGATGATAAAAATTTGTTAAAAACAATTTGACATTAAACTTATATCGTTTTCTTTCTAACGAAATATTGGAAAAGTAAATAATTATATTTTATTGCAAATCAAGATTGTTTTATGTTGTGTTTAATTTGTTTTTACTATAGTAAAATTATTATTATCATTTCAATAAATTTTAATGCATAATTTAACTACAATACAATAATTTCTAATTATCACTGCATGTAATGTGTCAAGTACATATAGTAATATACCGATTTGAAATTAGTATAGAAGTCTATAGAGTATTAGCACAAAACCCATTTTATACAGCTGTCAAAATTAATAAACAAACTAAACGCCATTATTAGTTTTATTTAGAGTATTGCTTATGGAGCTTTTTGCCGAAAAAAACTAGGCAGTCAGGTTCAGCTGATTGTATTTCAAAAACACGTTTTGTGTTGTCTTTAATTTGTTTTTATTATAGACTAGGGGGTATCCCACGGGGTGCCCCCCACCTCTTCCCCCTTCCCCCGCACGCCAATACACTCTTTGTCTCTTCATCTGGCTTTGATACAATTACTAAGTACTATCCATCGTAATCCAACCTCTTCTAATCTATTCTGTGTGCACCTGCTGCTTAACTATAATTCTACAAAAAAAACCATCGTGAGGTGTAGATACTATAAATTTTTATACGATCAATCACAAATGGCTGGAAATAATAATATGTATTAAGAAAATAATGAAATAGCAGCTTTTGTTTTTCTTTAGTTTATTTACAGAAAATGAAACTATGCAAAAACAATTATGGAAAACAAACTATCTGTCATATAAATAATTAATTTTCTCATTAATATCGAAATGATATAAATAATAAATTTGAACGAAATGGCTGAAAGACTACATTATCGAAAAAAAACTTTTAAAAAAAAATACAACCGACTTCAGAAAAAACAAAAGAGGCACAAAAAAGTGAAAAATAACTCAATTGTTGCTTTTAGAAACAAAAATACGTTACATTTTGATTAATTTAATTTAATTATACCTTACTATAGACAAAAAAATTACGCTATTATACAAAGTTACTATATTAAAATAGTTACTTTTTATTATAATTATTATAGTTATTATAGTTGTTATAATAGTTATTATATTTTAAAAGTTATTTGTAGTACAAAACTGTTGGAAATCGGTGCCAAGACCGAGACATATTAGTCGGTTTTTTGTCAATATGGCACCGACTTCGAACAGTTTTGTACTACAAATAACTTTTAAAATATAATAACTAGTATTACAACTATAATAACTTTAATAATTATAATAAAAAGTAACTATTTTAATATAGTAACTTTGTATAATAGCGTAATTTTTTTGTCTATAGTAAGGTATAATTAAATTAAATTAATCAAAATGTAACGTATTTTTGTTTCTAAAAGCAACAATTGAGTTATTTTTCACTTTTTTGTGCCTCTTTTGTTTTTTCTGAAGTCGGTTCTATTTTTTTTTTAAAAGTTTTTTTATTTTTTCATTTTTAGTGTAGTCATAAAGCAAATGTCGGCTAGAAAGCGTTCTAAAAGTAATAACTTCAAATGCTGGAAAAACTTTCATCAGTGACAATTTATTAATTATGGTTTTGCGATTTTAAACGGCATACATATTTCCCGTGATAGAAAATTATTTACGATAACCTCGACAAGTATAGCAATATAATACTGCCCAAAATATCCAAACAGATTAATATGTTTTGACGAAATCAGCGAAAATGCATTAAAAATATGGTTTTTTCTAATTTTCTGAATAACGGTATTTTTCACATCAAAGAAACTATTATGGGACCCTCTGGGAATGAACTCAAATAGAATAAAATTTAAACCATTCAAATCGAACGAGCCATTTTTGAGAAATCGGTGTACTACATATAAAAATACCTACAGTGAAACACAGAACCTCCTGCTTTTTTGAAGTCGGTTAAAAAGTAACTTTAATATAGTAACTTTTTTAATAGCGTAATTTTTTGTCTATAGTAAAGCATAATTAAATTAAATTAATCAAAATGTAACGTATTTTTGTTTATAAAAGCCATAATTGAGTTATTTTTCACTTGTTTGTGCCTCTTTTGTTTTTTCTGAAGTCGGTTCTATTTCTTTTCAAAACGGTTTTTTAATTTTTTTATTTTTAGTTTAGTCATTAAGCAAATGTCGGCTAGAAAGCGTTTTAAAAGTAATAACTTCAAATACCGGAAAAACTTTCATCAGTGACACTCTATTAATTATGGTTTTATGATTTTTTGCACAAACGGCATACACATTACCCGTCATAGAAAACTATTTACGATAACCTCGACAAGTATAGCAATATAATACTGCCCACAACAAACAAACAGAATAATATGTGACGAAATCAACGAAAATGCATAAAAAATATGGTTTTTTCCAATATTCTGAATAACGGTATTTTTCACATCATAAAAAAAATTATGGGACCCTCTGTGAATAAACCCAAATAGAACACAATTTAAATCATCCAAATCGAACGAGCCGTTTTTGAGAAATCGGTGTACATACATAAAAAAAAAACCTTACAGTGAAACACAGAACCTCCTTCTTTTTGGAAGTCGGTTAAAAAATTTAAATGCCGTAAATGGAATTTTTATGAATAAAAAGGAATAATTTTTATTTGGAAGGGTTTTTTGTGAACAATTTGGCTTAAGTACATATTGGAAATCACTTGAATTTTGCAATTCGAAATAACTATTCATTTTCTCTAAAATTCCTTTAGAATAAAATTCCTTTTTGTGTTTCGTGCCAGGATTCGAACTCACATTCATCAGAGACGTATGTTCAAATCCCGTGTGTCTTACACAACTTAGCCACAGCGGCGATGACGTACCATATTTTTTTTTCATGTTCAGATAATTTCTAAATTGAAACTTCATCATTTTTCATATTTACTTAAGTTGAATCTTTCATCTATGCTTACATATTGGAAATTGCATTTCTTTGGGATTTTTTGTATTAAATTTCTAAATATTACGATGTATGAATTCATAGGATGAGAGAATATTTCGTCAACACTTAAGTCAACATTCTAATCAACATCCTAAGTCACGAGTGTAAAGTCATTATGGCACGAAACACAAAAAAATTTTTGTAAAGGAATTTTAGAGAAAATGAAAAATAATTTCGAATTGCAAAATTCAAGTGATTTCCAATATGTACTTAAGCTTAATTGTTCACAAAAAACTCTTCCAAATTAAAAATTCCCCTGAAGTTGTCTATATTTCCTAACCAAAAATATAGCAACGAATTGACCATGCGTCAGATATTAAGTTTCGCATTGATTGGCAACAATCAATAATGTCTTTACACTCGTGACTTAGGATGTTGATTAGCACGTTGACTTAAGTGTTGACGAAATATTCTCTCATCCTATGAATACATACATCGTAATATCTAGAAATTTAATACAAAAAATCCCAAAGAAATAATTTTTATGTTCTATAAAAAAATTAACAAAAACAATAAAAAATAAATATAGGGTCCGCGTTGAACCCCGAACCTTTCTCACAACCCTCTACATCGACAATGACAACGAAATTTTGTACTGAGTTTTTTAAACATCATTTTATTAAATCGGTTTAAATTATTAAATGTTTAAAAATGTATATATTATAACACAAACTGTTTATTGTCCCAATAATATCAAATGTTTGCAACCTACATTGTTTTTAAAAATTGTTAAAATCTATATTTTTCTATGCTGTTATGTTCGCTGTTCTATAAAACAATTTTCTGGGTCTGACTCCTGCTATAATAGTGCTACAAAGGGGAGTTAAGAAAAGCGTTTGCTTACATACAAATGCACAAGCTTACATACAAAACAAAACTATAATCATTTAAAAAATTCTCTCTGAAATTTCTCATGTTTTTGCTTTAAACGATTTAAGTTTGTTCGTGAAGTATGTTAATTACCATAAATCAAATATAATGTATATTATGTTTTACCTATATAGGTTCAAAAGCAAAATTAAAACATATTACATATATTGTGACTAATTGAATTGAAAAAAAAGATTTAATTAAAACAACAACAAAAACTATAAATAACTTAAAAAAATCCCCCCTCTAAATTTTATTAAAACAATAACAAAAAAACAATAATTTTAATGTTATTTAAAAAAAATGAAAAAAAAAACAATAAAAAATATACTACGTCATCAGCGTTACGACCGTATAGAGGGATAGACTCACGGCTATTATATTAAGGATGCATTATTATTATTTTTGCAGTAAATTTGAATGCATAATTATACTGATTTATAATTATTATTTGACAGATTACATACATCAATACATACAGCAAAATAACGATTTGAAGTTTAAAGAAAAATCTACAGTTTTTTAGATACTTCTGTCGATGTAAGCATAGCTTTCGAAATACGTATTGTGAAATAAAACTCAATTTAACAAGAATAGGCGTCTATTATTTTATTAATTAATTTTGTTATGAACAATATGTGTCAAATATATATATTGAATGACAGTTCTTTCAAATATTTATCATTTAGAACAATTTTTTAAAATTTAGAACAGTAAATTTCATTTTTAATTTAGCCTTGGAATATGTGTGCCGTCAAAAGAAACTGCCGACTAATAACAATATCTTGTCAATAAACTCAGTACAGATGATTGCTTACGCTGATGATGTTATCATCCTCGGCCGAAGTGAAGCTGTTATGAGTGAGACTTTCAAGTCGCTTGAGAGTGGTGCTAGGAAAATTGGTCTGCAAATTAACTACAATAAAACCAAACATATGAATGTTTCAAGAGAGGCTGAGAAGAAAGATTTGATGTGCGGCGATGAACGAATTGAGGGAGTTGAATCTTTTAAATATTTGGGATCAATGCTTGACTCAAACAACAGCATACTTACAGATATTAAAGCTCAAATCGCTGCAGGTGATCGAACTTTCTACTCAATTAAACCTCTCCTTGGATCACCGTATGTATCAACTAACACCAAGCTCAAGTTATACAAGACATTGATTAGACCGGTTGTGATGTATGGGTCACAAACGTGGACCCTTACACAAAATGATAAATCGCATTTATCTGTATTTGAGCGTAAGATCCTACGCTACATTTTTTGTCCACTTAAGACAGACGATGGAGAGTATAGAACCCGGTATAACTTTGAGATCAGAGACCTTCTTGAGGGTCCTGATATAATAGGTTGTATCCGTTCTAACAGGATTACTTAGTTTGGGCATGTTCTACGAGCCGATTCGTAGTCTGGAATGATTAGAAAAATGTACGTTAGTACCCCAGGGAGTGGTAGACCGCGAGGAAGACCACGACTACAATGGGAGACTGACGTAATAAACGACCTTAAAAAAATCGGCTGCCATGGTAATTATGTCGCGGTAATTATGACCGTGGTGAATATTCAAAGCTGATTAGCCTGGCAACGCTCCTACATGGAGCATGAACGCCTTAAAAAAAAAAAAAAAAAAAAAAAAAAAAAAATTTCATTTTGCGCTTAGGGAATCGTATTTTAGTAAAAAATGATAATGAAAAAATGTAAACGAGTGAGGATAAATTGAAGGATTTTATCCTTTACCACTGTATTTTTAGGGAATTAGACCACAGTAAGGCAATCACAATCGTAACAACACATAAATACTTACACAAACAAATAAACAAACTTGTTTGTTTTAATCCAATATTTATTTCATATTTTTTCTTGTTTTATAGGTGTTGAATTTTACCAAAAATTATGCCAAGTATTTAACGTTGATAATTTTTTTTATCCACGACTACTAAAGAATATATACTTTCCATGCGTATATAAAAAATTCTCTTTTATTTATTTCATTCCACTTTGTTTATAAAAAATTCATCTAACAAATTAAAAACTTGATTTGTTGGTATAGTAATATAAACAAGTTTAAATAAGAACAATACATACATAAATCTAAAATAAACAACAAACGTTTTGTTTTTCTTGTTTTCTATTATAAATTAATTTATATTGGTTCAATATGTTAAAATTTTAAATGAAAACTTTATATTATTTCAAATATTTTTAAAGTCGTGGATAAAATAGCATCTTTTATTCGCTTAGGATGAAGGCAATTCTTCACTCGGATGATTCGACACAATGGAAATGGAAATTAGATGCATATGAATCATTTTATATTGCAAAAACAGAACACCTGATGAATTTAGAAGATGCTAAAATCCAATCTCCATTGTTTAATATAAACTCATAACCCGCCCTCTTGTTTAATATTTGCAGTTTTCTTTATACATGAATTTTTTTTCTCTTTTCTTTGTTTTGTATTTTAATCCTTTTTTCGTTTTTGATTTCTTTTAATTTTTTTTAATTTTGTTTAATTGTTTAATTTTTCCATCAATTAGTTTACTCCCAGAACCATAAATTCAAAAAAGTAGATAATAAGTTTTTAGGTATAAATATTAGTATTGTGACCATAATTTCTTTAATTGTACAAACAACCTGTAGATGAGATATTGTATCTCGAAACATGTAGTAAAGTTATTAAAAAAAAATATTGCGACGCTGATGCATAGGCTGACTTCACCACAGCTCTTGAAACATAGTGTTCTGGATATATAATGAGCTAATATCCATAAAATACTTTAATTAAAAGCAAACCAATATTATGGACTTCGTAGTTCTAATAATAAAATATCAAGACTTCGGTCTGGGTTAAGGATTTTGATATAGTTTTCGGCAAAAAACTTTTACAAGGACATGGTTTTTAGTTTTGGGCAGCGATGTATATCAAACATAACTCTTTCTTAAAGTACAAGTATTTTTTATCTCTGTTTAAAAATTTATTACATAACTAACACGAAACATCAATACGTTCCCGGAAAATTATTATCAAAATTCCGAAAATATTGTAAAAATTAAATAAAATCAAACTTTTTCAAAATTCCAAAAATATTCCAAAAATTAGAATAAAATCAAATATTTAAATTTTTTCTAAATTCCAATAATATTTCAAAAATTCTTAAAAATTCAAACTTTTTCCAAAATTCTAAAAATATTGCAAAAATTATTACAAAATCAAAAATACAAACTTTTTCAAAATTCCAAAAATATTTCAAAAACTATAACAAATTAAAAATTTCCATGTCCAATTTCATTTTAAATTACATTTACGTCATAAAAACAGCTACATTTTTTTTCAAAAAATTGGCTGAAAATAAATGAAATCATTTTTTGACACACTTGACATTATTTTTTGACTAACTTATAATGCCATAATTCTCTATAATAATAATAAAACTTCATATCAAACAAACAATAAATTATATTTTTTTTTTTTTCAAAAAATTAGGTAAAAAAATAAATAAAAATCTTTCTTTTGACACACTTGACAACATTTTTTTGACAAACTTATAATGCCATAATTCTCAATAATAATAATAAAACTTCATTTCAAACAAACAATTAATTTTATTTTTTTTCCAAAAAATTGTGTAAAAAAATATATAAAAATCTTTCTTTTGACACACTTGACAATTTCTTTTCAAAGAAACAATTTTATTTTTTTCCAAAAAATTGGGTAAAAAACTAAATAAAAATCTTTTGACACACTTGACAACATTTTTTTGACATACTTTAATGCCATAATTCTCAATAATAATAATAAAACTTCATTTCAAACAAACAATATATTATATTTTTTTTTTTCAAAAAATTAGGTAAAAAAATAAATAAAAATCTTTCTTTTGACACAACTTGACAACATTTTTTGACAAACTTATAATGCCATACTTCTCAATAATAATAATAATAAAACTTCATTTCAAACAAACAATTGATTTTATTTTTTTTCCAAAAAATTGTGTAAAAAAATAAATAAAAATCTTTCTTTTGACACACTTGACAATTTCATTTCAAAGAAACAATTTTATTTTTTCCCAAAAAATTGGGTAAAAAACTAAATAAAAATCTTTTGACACACTTGACAACATTTTTTTGACAAACTTTAATGCCATAATTCTCAATAATAATAATAAAACTTCATTTCAAACAAACAATAAATTATATTTTTTTTTTCAAAAAATTAGGTAAAAAAATAAATAAAAATCTTTCTTTTGACACACTTGACAACATTTTTTTGACAAACTTATAATGCCATACTTCTCAATAATGATAATAATAAAACTTCATTTCAAACAAACAATTGATTTTATTTTTTTTCCAAAAAATTGTGTAAAAAAATAAATAAAAATCTTTCTTTTGACACACTTGACAACATTTTTTTGACAAACTTATAATGCAATAATCTAGATTTTGGTCTCACATACCAATCCCGACCATCAAAATTTCTCCAAATTCAATGTTCCTACTCGTAATCACTTAAAATGAACGTTTTTAAGCAAAAAATATGCGAATTTCCTTGTTTTGACACACTTGACGATTTTTTTGACACACTTCCGGTACAGTTATCGAACACATCGTCCTTTCGGCTCTTCCCATCAAGTAAACCTATTTTGAGAAAAAAAAAATTTTGAAATCCGTCCAGCGGTTTTCTAGATTTCGTCGGTTGTGACGGACGGCCGACAGACAGACACACATTTTTTTTTTTGCTTTTTAGAATCAGTAGGTCCTAAAACGTCGTGAAATGCCAAAAAAAGTGGGGGTAAGAATTTCGCTTTGAGCTCATGAATGTTATACTTAGGTCTTTCAGACCGAAGTAAAATATTAAAGCAGGCAGTAGTATCCCAACAAACATAAATTCTGTTGTACGAGAAAAAGTAAACAAAAATTTTATTGGAAGTGACAAAGCGGAAGTTAGGATGCAGAACTGTTGTAAACCGTACTAAATGTGTATGTACCAAATTTCATCCATCTCGATTATCAGGTACAGAAGTTATTGAGCTTCCAAAATAACAGGTGCTTGGAGGACCCCCTACCACTTTGTTCACTATCGCTAAAAAAACTAATCAGTTTCTTGCCATACATATTTGCATCTTTTTGCAAAGTGTAATCAAAATTACTTAACGAACGAATGTTGTATGCTTCCAACAAACATTGAAACAATAAACAGGTGTTCGGGAGGACCCCACCACTTATCCCAATATTATCCAAAAACTAGTCAATTCTTTGTCAATAAAGTCTTTATCTTTTTTCAAAGTGCCATAAAAAATGATTAATGAATGAAATCTGTATGCTCCCAACAAACTTTAAAAACCAAGTGTGAAAAGTCAGCAGTTGTATGGTAGATCCCCCGCCACTTTGATCAATGTGTCCCAAAAGATGATAATTATCTTCTTACACTAATTGAAACCTTTCCATAAGTTTTATCATAATCGCTTCATTATTGTAGGCTGCAGTGTGCATAAAGATACTGAAAAAACTGCCAACAATTAAAAATTTTTTTTTACCGGAAGTAAAAAACCGGAAGTTGGGCTGCAGAATTTTTGTAAATCATATTAAATGCTTAATATGATTTACAAAACGAAAAAACTTAAACAAAGTACAAAAAAAATTTTTTTTCCGGAAGTGAAAAACCGCAAGTTGGGATGCAGAACTATTGTAAGCCGTACTACATACTCATGTACCAAGTTTCATCCAATTCGCTTATCAGGTACAGAAGTTATAGAGCTTTCAAAAAAACAGGTGCTCCAGGGACCCCCCCACCACTTTGTTCACTATCGCTCAAAAACTAATCAGTTCTATGCCATACATGTTTGCATCTTTTTCTAAAGTGTCATCAAAATTCGTTCACGAACGAATGCTGTGTGCTCCCAACAAACATTGAAAAAAGTGTGACACATTAAACAGGTGTTCGGGAGGACCCCCACCACTTATTCCAATATTATCCAAAAACTAATCAGTTCTTTGTTACTTAAGTCTCCATCTTTTTCCAAAGTGTCATTAAAATAAATTAATGAATGAAGTCTGTATGCTTCCAACAAACTTAAAAAACAAAGTGTGAAAAGTCAGCATTTGTATGGTAGACCCCCCACCTCTTTGATCAATGTGTCCCAAAACATGATAATTATCTTTTCACACTAATTGGAACCCTATTCCATAAGTTTCATCATAATCACTTCATTATTGTTGGCTGTAGTGTGCATAAAGACACTGAAAAAACTTCAAAAAAGTACAAAAAAAATGTTTTTACCGGAAGTGAAAAACCGGAAGTTGGGATGCAGAACTATTGTAAACCGTACTACATACTCATGTACCAAGTTTCATCCAATTCGCTTATCAGGTACAGAAGTTATAGAGCTTTCAAAAAAACAGGTGCTCCAGGGACCCCCCACCACTTTGTTCACTATCGCTCAAAAACTAATCAGTTCTTTGTCATACATGTTTGCGTCTTTTTCCAAAGTGTCATCAAAATTCATTCACGAATGAATGTTTTATGCTCCCAACAAACATAAAAACTTTGTGGAAAAAACCACCTGTTGTATGGTGGACCCCCCAACCCTTTATCCAATGTGCTCCAAAAGCTAATAAATTCTTTCTCATGTTATTTGAAACCTTTTTGCAACGTTCCATGAAAATCGATCGGTAATTGTAGGCTACAGTAGGGATAAACACCTGAAAAAAAAATTTTTTAACGGGAAGTGACAAACCAGAAGTTGGTATGCAGAAATATTGGAACCAGCACTAAAACCTTATATACTAAGTTTCAATAAGATCATAGCCCGGGATCAGAAGTTATTCAAGATTTAAACTTAGAGGTGTTCGGGAGACCCCCCGCCATTTTGTCCAAATTTGAAATGAATCCAGATCTTCCATTGTCAAGTGAACTTGTATCATTTGCCAAAGTTTCATCAAGATCCTATGCAGAAAACTCAATGAATAATAAGTGTCTTACGAATAATTCTGAGTTATCGCTGACCGTTGTGGGAAAGGGTTAACGTTTTTTCAGTCACTATCCTTCCAAGAACTTTTGTCAATGGGATTTCACTCCAAGAAAGATGTTCTGGCTATAGAAATTACAAAGATACTATTGTTAGACCCAATTTCAGTTATCGATTCCTTGCATGATTTTTGAGATCTTTTGCTGTGAATACAGAAAAAGAATTGTATAGTCTCGGCAAATGTTTCTTGCCTATGTATCATAAGTGTTTTCAAGACAACGTCCATGGAAGCTCTTACAGTCTAACTAAGGGTTCGTTTTTGAAGTGAAACTTCTAATGGAACTTCCAAAACAAGATTGCGTTAAATTGTTTGCGCTACACTCTGTCTGACGCTACACTCTGTCTAACGCTACACTCAAACTGTTTATGACTCGATGTAATATAAACCGTCTCATCACCGTTATTATCTACACAGAAATCCTTCACTAATTAATCCTTCACTAATTAATCGAAAGGAACTTGACACCCTTGACACCCTTGACACCCTTGACACTCTTGACACTCTTGACACCCTTGACACCCTTGACACCCTTGACAACCTTGACACCCTTAACACCCTTGACACTCTTGACACCCTTGACACCTTTTACACCCTTGACACTCTTAACACCCTTGACACCCTTGACACCCTTGGCAGCTTTGACACCTTGACACCCTTGACACCCTTGACACCCTTGACACCTTGACACCCTTGACACCTTGACACCTTGACACCCTGAAAAATAAAATTTTATTACAATTCCTTCACTAATTTTTTCATTACAACCATTCCTTTACTAATTAATCGAAAGGAACTTCGTTCCATCCGTGTGTCCCTTGACACCTCTTTTTTTTTTTTAAATAATTTTAATTAATGACTTTTAAAAGAATGTAATATGTTTTTATTTCCACATTACGAAGTTTCACTTCTTCCGCGCAGAGGGACTCCATGCACAACTTTTTTTTAATTTATTTATTTGTCAGAATTAAGACTCTCAACTCAAGGGTCTTTAAAATCCGAACTATAAGGAACAACCATGTGTCGTATCAAGTGCTTGAAAATAAACTGTAATAATATATGTTAATATATGATAATATATGATATGTATGTGTATATGATAATCTATGATATGATATGATATATAATAGATGATAGAAGACATCTACAAACATGGTCTGATCTGGCTGGTCTGGCGCTGATAGGCTTTCGAGTAACGGATACTTTGAACCATGATCGTAGATCATTGACCGATACATGCTGTCAAGAAACATCTACTTCAAAATTATAATATTCAGCTGCAGTTTCCTCTTTACGCATATATATTATACGGTTTTTTGGGCTAAAAGGTATAAATAAGCGACAGAAAAACAATGATAACTAATATATTTAATGACAACTAAGCTGCTTTAAACATTTGTCAGACTAAGGTAATCAAAATCATAGTCCTTGAATATCCTTCTGGAAAACAAAACGTATGCAGAACTATAACGAATGCATTATACTTATTTATATACCAATATAATACTAAAAGTCAATAAATTGAAATGGAGTATAATACTTTTTGAATTTATTGAGGCGGCTAATTTAGTTTTAGATATATTTGCAATTAATATTTATTAACAAATGGATGTTTTGGAATAACTATGGATAATATTAATTCCGTTTTTTAAAATGTTAGCATGTATATCAACTGTCAAATAAATTACAAAGAAACACCTTTATTTCACACAAACTTCACTTTTAAAGATATATAAGCTCCCAATATTTTCTGTCAAAATAAATGATTTATCGTCGAAAGGGCTTATACCATAAATATCTGACTATATCTATAAAAAACAGCCAACCAACCAAGAAGCAAGCAAATTTGTGTGACTTTTTTCTTTACATAAATAAAATCAACATAGAAATTTCCATTGCCAAATTCACATATTTTTTCATGCAATTATATGCATTGTATTGTGATAGTATCACACGTAAATGAACACAGCAATACAGTTTTTTGTTCACAATTAGAAGAACATATCAAAATATTTCATTTTTGCAAAACAATTTAAACAAGCGAAACAAGCGAAATTTTTGCCTCTATTTTTTCCAGATTATATTATAAGTTATAACTTATAACCCTTTTGTGCTCACTTGATAACAAATTTTATTTCTATCCAAAAAGTGACAAAGGTGATGCTTAGTTTACATTGTATGGGCATTTATATTAAGTAAGTTACATGTTTTCTGTGACTTTCAAATGCTCAGATGGTTATTTGAGTATTTGCAAGTTTGTTTACTGTATAAAATGAATTAAACTTTAACATACTTTAACTAGCTCAAGTTTCTTAAACAATATCAGGGTTATATAAACCAAAAGGCAATAATAAAACAAAGACATCAAAAATAAATTGAAATGAAATAAATATTTATTATTTCTGTTATTACAATTTATTGCATATTAATGATATATATAAATCATATTTTTGCGTAATAAATCATATTCGAAAAACGTCAAAAAAACACATTCAAGAATAATAGTTTTGTGTAAATACTCATTTAACTATTGTATTATATGTTCATACTTTTTGCTGCTTTTTAAAAACCTTTTGTTTATTTTGTGTGTTCTAGTTGGTCAATTCAAAATTGAAGGGTTTTGCATGTATCAAAAATGTTTTATAATTCAATAGTAAAAACGTGATATCTTGTTATCTATATCTTTAACTTTGTTTTATTCACCTTGCATAAATGGCTTCATCTTTATCTTCTAGATTTAAAAAATAACCGTAGCTTTTGCTAACTACATACAAAACAATTATAAATAATTGTTTCACAATATTCTCGAATAAATAACCACCATATCAACTAAAAACACGATCTTCGAAATTTTTTACCTGGGTGTGAACTTTATTCCTTTTATTTAGTTTATTTCACTACTTTATCACAGACTATGTAATTGTTTTTTGATTTTTTTAGTAGATAATATTACTCAGTTTCCATTTGCGGGTTATTTTTTTTCGTTTTTGTTTGATATGTGTTTTGGAGTTTTTTGTAGTATTAGTGGTGCTATATTATAGCATGAACATTTCTATATAACGATGGATTTCTGCTGACATCGTATTGACTAATCGTTACAATATTTTTTTTTATATTTAAATTTAAATTTTATATTTTTTATATTTAAATTTAATTAAAATTAAATTGTATCCAATTTTAAATACTATAATAACTATTAGCAACCATTGAAATATATCAGACAGCTGCATGTCATTTGTCGGCTGTTGACCAAAATTATAATTTATGAAAAAAACTTTTAAGCAAAATGGAAAGCCCTTCTTAGAAGTTTGCTAACTGAATATTACTTCAACTGTTTCCAAGTAACGGAGAAAAAAACCTAGCATCTGTAGATTAAGTGTCGCTTCACAGCTTACTACTTACTATTCCTAGTAACTATTTTTTTAAGAAAATGAGATTTTACGCTGCATGGTGAATTTTTCTCTCAAGTTTTCGGACTCAAACAACTTTAACCATTTTTTATGTAGTACAGATTATAAAAACAGAAAATTTCACGTAGTTGTATGCTTAAAAAAATTGAATATGTATTCACAGTTGAATATGTATTCACAAAAAATTTGTAAAATTTACTTAGTTTTTTTTTAGATTAAGGTCCACAAATAATTGACGATCGTTAGGTGCACAAATAATTGACGATCTTTATAGATTTTATTCTTTGTTTATATGTTTTAGGCATCACTTTATTTGTAATCTTTAAGTTCTTGCTTTGTCAATGCTTGAATTTGTTTTTGTATGGTAAAAGTATTTTGGAGTTCTGTAACGACGGACTATTTCGAGTTTTACTCTAAAATAATAACTTTCATATTGAAATAAATCTGCTAATCGTTTGCTAATTATTTCGGTTCCAGCCTTTAAATTCAAAGAAACACAAAAGGATTTATGTGTGCTACAAGTTAGTCAATAATATTTAAACATTTTTTTAGTTAATTGCTTTGGTGCTTCATTTCACTCAATACCAAATAATAATACTTGTTTGTGTCCACATAGACATTTTTGTTATGTAAAGCTTAGTCATAATTCTTTATGTAGACAGAATATTGTTATGCATTTATAAATAATAAGAATTGTCGTCTGTATTGTGAACGATAAAAAGATGAGGGTAGATGAAGCAATAGATGGATAATTATACTCCATATATATACTCGTTCATTTTGTCCGATCAGGGAGATTATGTAAGTTATAATTAAAAGGTAGATGGTTATCAGGGTGACCGTGCCACATGTGTTTTGATATAATATAGTCAATAGTGTATAACTGCTCAGAATAATTTTTGAAAATTTATTTATTTGTGATTTTAGTTACATAAATTGTTGTGGCATGATATAATTAGGCTTGTGCATTAAACTTTTACCTGATAACAATTTTATTTTAAAGAAAAGAATAAAACAAACATGAAAAATCAAATAAAATTTCAACCGTTTTGATTTATATTAGATGGCGTTTTTATATGCTATTTTTGAGTATGGTTTGTTGTTTGGCATATATGTAGTTGTTAAGGGGAAAAATTTAAATTGCTGGAGCTGAAGAAATGTAAAGGACGTTTTTTAATAAACTATAAACGAGAACCTGTATTAAAATAATATATGGGGCAGCGTAAATTGTGAATCAGCTCATTTAAATTATTTCAATATTTGTGGGTAGTGAAATCCGAAATTCTACGTCCACGCCATGCTACCTGGGTAACGCAAACAGAATTAGGTTGGTGAAGTTGAGAGGGTCAGTAAATACTGCTTATACTCAATGATTCTGCACCATGGCGAGCTATTGGCGCCACAAAACCAATTCAACTCAAGCGTATGTTCTCCTTACGCTTGGAGCGGGCGTCTGTCTTGGATCAAGCGGCTCGCTATATAAACGTGTAGCAAGTGTCTGTTCTCCATGTTAGGGGCGGTTTGTAGCGGGCGTCTGTCTTGGATCAAGCAGCTCGCTATATAAATATGTAAAAAGGTTGTTTCTGGTGACCTTAAGATGCAGAACGAACCCATTCACGAACATTTGGGTTGGGCGAAGGGCTAATACCCCATATCCGTAAAAAATTACTTGTCATGAATTCTGTACACAGGCCTCGGATTATCTCGGATTCATTATTAGAACGACATCGGAAACTGTACCCGGACTACGATTTCAAAATAGGAACCTAGAACGTGCTAAGCCTTAGAAGACCAGGAGATCTACTGAAACTAACAAACCAAATCGATAGCTATACACTAGATATAGTGGCGTTACAAGAACTAAGATGGCCAGGTAGTGGAATCCACGAAACAGCCAAGGGATACACTCTCTACTATTGCGGTCATGAAAACGGAGGAGAATTTGGAATTGGCTTTTTCATACATCGTCGCGTGAATCAACATGTTATCGACTTTTGCCCAATCAATATGCGGATATGCACAATGAGAATCCGCACGCAAAAATTTAATGTAACGATCATCAATGTTCATGCACCTACTGAAGACAAAGCAGATGACATTAAAGACCTGTTCTTTCTAGAACTCGAAGAAGTCATCAATAACATACCGCGGCACAATATAAAAATCGTGGTAGGTGACTTTAATGCGCAAATTGGTAGAAGTGCAGAACTTAAAACACATGTCGGCCCTAACAGCTTGCATCATACTAGTAAGAATAACGGTTTTCGCGCTGCTGAACTGGCTATGATGTATGATCTAGTAATTTCTAGCACTTTCTTTCCTCATAAGAGAATCCACAAAGCAATGTGGAAATCAAACGATGGAAGAATTGAAAATCAAATCGATCACGTCATGATTTCTAAGAGACACTCGTGACACTCGTCACACACGTGTAACTGACGTTCGATCATACAGAGGTGCTGATATAGACACCGATCATATGCTTGACATCTTTACAAGTGCAAATTATCATCTACATCTAATAGGCAAGCAAAAAAGACCATGCGCTGGAATGCCGAAGCATTTAAACACCTGGAAACACTGAATAGATATCAGGAAATTTAAACGCAAAGCATAGAAGAGCATGACATACCGTCCGAGATGCCATTAAGCATACAAGAAGAATGGCAAACGCTTCAATCAACCATCATATCCGCAGCACAAACTACAATCGGAAAACGACCACCGAAATCACGTAACGAATGGTTTGATGACGAGTGCCGCGAAAGTATTGAGCACAAACAAAAACTGCGAGAAAAATGGTTAACAAGAAACACCCGAAGCTCCCAAACTGATTATCTATGCGCCAGAAGAGCCTCAGCAAAACTCCTACGGAAAAAGAAACGCGAACACATGAAGAGCTGCATCGAAAACATCAACCAACATACGGCTAATGGAAATTCGAAAGAGTGTTTTACAAATGCACGGAATCTGACAAAAGATTTCCACCCAAGATCTACAGCCATCAAAAATGGAAACAACGAGCTTACAACAAGTGAACGTGATGTGCTGGAAGTATGGCGATCCCACTTTCAAGACCTACTGAATAGGACGAATGAAGTTCATCCTATTAGAGCAATTGCTCCGTCAAGTGAGGAGATTTTTGTCCCTTACCCAACAATAGAAGAAGTGGAAGCTGCCATCGAAAAATTAAAAAATGGCAAATCACCAGGTATCGATGGAATCGCTGCAGAACTATTTATAATGGAGGAGCAGCTCTGGTTTCACGTATATATGATCTAATTCTTGCAATCTGGGACCATGAAGAACTACCTGCTGAATGGAAAACAGCTCTCATTGTTCCGCTACATAAAAAAGGTGACCGCCTAAAGTGTGCGAACCTATCAACCGTTCAACCACAGATCAATGTTTTACCTTAAGGATGATTCTGGAAAAATGTTGGGAGTACAACATCAGCATTCACCAGCTCTACGTTGATTTCAAGCAAGCATATGATAGCATCATCCGCGACAACCTCTGGTCCGCACTCATATGCCTTGGTATTCCAGCGAAACTTGATTCTCTGTGCCAACACACAACATCGGGATCAAACTGTAGAATAGGAATCGAAGGGTCAGTTTCTGACTCTTTCGATATAACAGGTGTTCGACAAGGTGATGCACTCACGCCCGTACTATTTAATTTGGCGCTGGAGTACGCGATTAGAAAAAGCCGCATTGAGACACAAAACTGTATATTTAACAAATCTAGTCAAATTATCTGCTATGCAGATGATATTGCGCTTCTCGGACGTAGACCAAGCGATATTAAGGATAGTCTCTCTCAGCTTGAAAGAAATGCTAAACGACTTGGATTATGCATTAACACCGGCAAGACTAAGCTTTTAACAACATCCAGGAATATACCTCCTGGCAATCTGAATACTGACGACTATGAATTGGAACGTGTAGAAAACTTCAAATGCCTTGGGTCTGTAATAACATCGTCAAATGACATGCAGGTAGATATCAAAGCCCGTGTTTCAGCCGCATACAGAGTTTTCTAGGCATACTCAAAACGTTTGCGATCTAAACATCTTTCGCAGTCGTGCAAACTCACACTTTACAAAGCATTAATCCGACCTGTGCTTACCTTTGGAAGCGAAAGCTGGACACTGACTTCCTTCGATTGTAGAATTCTATCAACATTCGAGAGGAAAGTCATACGAACAATTTATGGTCCATGTAAAGTTGCTGAAAATCAGTATAGAATCCGAATGAATCACGAAATCAGACAGCTTCTTGGAGGCTGCGATGTAATCGGATTCATTAAATCTAACCGGATTAGATGGTTTGGTCACGTAGAAAAGGCATTAGATAGAATGATTAGAAAAGCGTCCCAACAACAACCAGCTGGTGTTCGTCGAAGAGGAAGACCTAGACAACGCTGGCGTGATGACATCATCCAAGACCTTTGTGATATAGGATGTCGAAACTGGGGTCAACTGGTGATTGGAAGCTGATTGCACAGACGGTAAAATCCCTCCATGGGATGTAAGCGCCAGAGAGAGAGAGAGAAATATTTGTGTGTGTTGGATTTATTTCAATAAGGAACATATATGTTTTGTTTATTGGAGCACAAGCTATGGTTTTAAGGAATATGTGAAGTTGAATAACTTGAAAGCAATTTTGTATTATATTTAATTAAGTTCAACAAAACGTCAATGGATGACGTTACCGATTTTTGTCAATATGGGTATTTTGTTTTGTAATTCGTGTCAGCTGCAATCAATATTTGTTCCCCAGGACTGGTTTTGGAAGAATACATTAAGTTTTTTAAGTAATAAGTTTAAGTATTAAGTTTAAGTATTTAAGTTTTTTTTTTAACTTATTTTTGAGTGATTAATATAATTTTCCATTAATTTATATAATTTTTGTTGTTTTGTTTTTTTTTTTTGATAAATTATCTTCTTTTTATAACCATTAGTTTTTTCTTGGTAAAATTTTTAAGAAAAAAAGAGATTTCCCAAGTCTGGATTCCGTATAAATTTAGTTATTTACTTGTAAGATTAAGTGTAAGTAAAATAATTTAAAACTCAAGATCAAATTTTGGTTTTATTTTTATCTCAATCTATGGATAACTAATTGCAACAAATAATATTGTCTTTACTACAGGTAGGATGTACTACTTAATAATCAAAGAAACTCTAAATTTTAATGCAATTTGCATTTAAATGTCAAATAAAAGACATTTTTAATGCAACAAGCTTAATATTTGAATAAAAACTACAATATATTTAATTCCAAGTACTGTGTTAAATATTTTGGTATCAGTAAAAATAATAGTGAATTTGGCAGACCACTTAAACTCGGTTAATCGCTTTGGCAAATACTTCAATCTGACTGCAGCATTCGCCAAATAAAAATTGCATCCATGATTTTAATTTCTGAAGTAGACCACAGCTTCTGCATCATTTACAGTGTATGATTCATCTGTGTAGATGTCCAATGTGTTGATTGCACTGTTCCACAGTAAATAAATTACAGACCGGTCCTGCATCAGTGGAATTGCTACGTTGTTTTGCCTTAAAAAGTAGTTAGAGGTACTGTGCCATTAGTTGGCAAGAACAATTCTGTCAAGTGTTCTTCCAGATTCTTCAATGGCAAATTGTGACTATTCCTACAGCCTAGTTCGAGCATTTTTATACAATAAAAAATATGATGTAGATTTGATGAAATACAATACTACATCCAATTGATAATTTTTTATTAATATATATGTTCTGTTCAACAACTTGCATGTTTAATTAAGATAAAATATTATCAAAAACTAAAAAAAATTTAAAACATTTTTGGTCAACAAATAATTTTTGTATATCATAACAAAATTTTCATATTAATAACTTAGCATCATTTCTTAATTTTAAAAAATTTAAAAACAATTAGAAATATGATAAACTATTTTAATATTAAGAATATTTTATAGGCATATATGTGGTGATAATTAAAAATAATTATGATGTATATAAATTATTATCATATATAGTAGTTTTTAACTTCATTTGCTCATAAATTTTATAAATATTGTAACGACTCTTCCTTGGTTCTTTTCGATTATTGAGCAAATACGACAGTAAAAGACAGATCTTTGGTTAACAGAATTTCAAACTTTATTTGTCAACAAATTACAGCAGCTTCCGTTTTTCCTTACAATAAATTCCAGAATCTCCAATTTATGTACAATAAACTTCACCGCTTTTCCACAATTTGAATCAATGAGAGTCGGAATCGTAAAATCTGTATTTACTATTCCACTAGGTTCAAATTCTTTCACTATTAGTGCCCAGGCTCAAGTACCACCGTTTATTCCTTATACTTGCGAATATTTGTAAAACACTTTCAATTGCAAAATAAAACTGACTATCTGATATTTTTGTTCGCTTATTTATATCGAAAAATAAATAAATCGAAACTTCTATAATCCACTAGAAATCAATACTACGTAGTCCGTACATCTTGAATAGGCCACACCTGTTTTCATTCATACTTGCATTTGTATTAGCGAACTCAAATTTAATTTATGCAAAATGTATTTGTTAAAGGGAGTTAACTTTTGATTCATCTTTGAATGTAGAAAACATTTAGGCGGAACGTATTGGTTATTTATGATTAAATTAAATTAACCCATTCTGGACGAAGTTTATTACACTGCCCTCCATTTAGTTTTGTTCGTCCCGACCAATATCAGCTATCGCATTGGTGCTGTTACCTTGGTACGGTGCCAACCTTTGCAGATGTATCACTTTCATCTTGGTACGGGGTCCCTTTTGTATGCGGTAGATAACATCATTAATTCGTTTGATTATTTTATATGGGCCTTCCCAATCTGGCTGCAGCTTGGGTGATCTTCCCTTAGTTCTCCTGGGGTTGTATAGCCATACCAATTCTCCTTCTTGAAAACCGCCACTATTTGCATTAATGTCGTACCTGGTTTTCATTTTGTCACTGGCAATCTTAATGTGGTCTCGAACCTGTTGATGGATTTTATTCATCTTCTCCCTTAGTTGTCCCACATAATCCGTTTTCGTGGATACCAGGCCTCCAGGGATGCCGAACTCAATGTCACTAGGAAGATGTAGTTCTCTCCCGAACATGATATTCGCTAGCGTTTCACATGTCGTATCGTGCACTGCGCTACGATAGGCCGTCAAGAATAACGGAAGATCCTTATCCCAACTTCTTTGGTTGGCTTCTACTACCTTTGACAGATGTTCTTCCATGGTTCGGTTGAATCGTTCTACCATGCCATCCGATTGTGGGTTCATAGGTGTAGTTCGTGTTTTTCTAATGCCAAGTGTTCTGCACAGCTCTTCCATCAATTGAGATTCAAAATTCCTTCCCTGGTCCGTATGCAACTCGAGCGGTGTTCCATATCTGCAAATTCATTCATTGACTAATGTTTCAGCGACCGTAACTGCTTCCTGGTTCGGTATTGCATAAGCTTCCGGCCATTTTGTAAAGTAATCAATGACCACCATGATGTATTTGTTACCTTTTGTAGTTTCCGGAAATGGCCCCGCGATGTCTATAGCAATTCTCTCCATTGGGGCTCCTACATTGTACTGTTGCATCTCTCCTCGAGTTCTAGTCTTTGGTCCTTTGCTCGCCGCACAAGTATCACATCGCCGACACCATTGCTCTACGTCGGTTCGATACCTTACCCAATAAAACCTCTCCCTTACCTTAGCCAGGGTTTTATTGACTCCCAGGTGTCCTCCCGAAATACTTCCATGCAGCTTTCCCAGTACCTCTTCCACTCGACTTGATGGCAACACCAGTTGCTCCAACACTTTCTTTCCATCAGCGGACGCCCATTTTCTTTTTAGCATCCCGTTGTCCATAAATAGTGAGTCCCATTGCGCCCAGTAGCATTTCACCTCCGTACTTAAAGGTGCGACCTCTTTCCACTCCGGTCGCCTTCCCTCAGTTTTCCATTTCAATATTGGAGCCATAGCTGGATTAGTGTTTCCAATCCGGTTTAAGCCGGATTGGAATTATCCGGATAATTCGTAAAAATTTTGCTATCCGATATCCGGTTAATTCACAAAAAAAATCCGGATAACTAAATTAAAGCAAAAAAATTGTTTGCGCTATTTTCCCTTTTAAAAATTTTAATCAGCTACTACTAATTTTTCATAATAGACGTTTTCGTCTAGTCAATCTAAAACTTACTTTCTCATTTAGACGATTTCGTTTGGTTGATCTAAAAATTATCATTCCAGTAATTGTTTTGAATTTGAATTTTTAGAAATGTAATTTATTTACACATAAAAAACAGTATTTTGCCGAGTCATAATTTGCGGTTTAATTTTTTGTAATATGAAAATATTTAAAGCTAATCACATTAAGGCAGTCTATTAACAAAACGAGAAATGTTGAGCTAGTTTCATTAATGATGTTGACTATTCCAAAATAATAATTTTGACGATTTTAGCTATATTTCTAAATCATAAGCTATCAGTTATGCAAAAACGTTAATAAAAGTTTGTTTACTGATACCAAAACAACCGAAAACGTTAAGTTAAAAATTGTGGAACAAGAAGTTAAGGAAAATGAAAATTCTCCAACTCCGTCCGAACTTACCGAATGTACTTTAGTCATGGAATTTATGAAAAATACGATTTCACCAATCGAAAATACATAGTAAAGTTAATCGTTAAAATAATTATTCTTCAGGACAAGGAATTTAATTTATAAAAGCATAAATAAAATACTCGCTCCTTACCTAGAAACGCTGTTTGATGCTTTGAAGACCGTTCAACCTACTTCGAACGAAAGTGAAAGAGTCTTTTCGGTTGCTATTATTTTCTTAACGAAAACTAGAAATCGGTTGCAGTTTCCAATGTTAAACGCTCTTGTATTTTTAAAATATTATTTTTCAGATGAAAATAAATTATTAACTAATTTTTATTTTTTAAGACTACATATTGTTTTTATTTAAATCCACTATCCGGATTATTATCCGGATATCCGGATAATTACTTTACATACTATTCGATATCCAGATAGTTAAAATCACGAATAATTGGAAACACTAAGCTGGATCTTCTAGCTGCTCTCTTTTAATTGCCTCGGTACACCAATCTTCAGGAGTTTGGAACTTGATTTGGTTCATTTTCATTGCCTCATTTCCCTCAGTTCTGCTACATGACTTGCACTCCTCTATACAGGGTCTTCTGGACAGGGCATCGGCGTTACCATGGATCCTTCCCTTGCGGTGTTCAACTTTGAAGTCGTAGTTCTGCAGGATCTCTATCCATCTTGCTGCTTGTCCTTCAGGAAATTTGAATTGTAATAACCATTTTAGAGCAGCATGGTCCGTGCGAATAAGGAATGGCTGTCCACACAAATACTTGTGGAAATGTTTCACAGCCTTGATGATAGCTAGCAACTCCTTCCTCGTGACACAGTAATTCCGCTCCGGCTTTGACAGAACTTTACTGAAGTACGCCACCACTTTCTCATCGTCTCCAACTTTCTGTGACAAAACCGCTCTGGTTCCTACATTGCTTGCGTCTGTGTCCAGAATGAACATCTTTCCGGATTCTGGATAGGCTAGTATAGGGGTGTTGCATAGTTTTTCTTTTAAACGGCAGGATGCCTCATTACATTCGGTTGTCCACAGAAACTTGGTATTTTCCTCTGTCAATTTATGTAGACTCTTGGCGATATTCGCAAAATTCTCCACGAATCTTCGATAATAGGTGCATAAGCCAAGGAAACTGCGTAGCTCATGAACATTCTTCGGTACTGGCCAATTTTTCACAGCATCAATCTTCTCGGGATCGGTTCTGACTCCATTTTCTGTAATGATGTGTCCAAGATACTTCACTTCTTTGTGGAAGAGATTGCACTTTACCGGATTCAACTTCATGTTGGCATTACTTATTCTTCTGAGTACTTCTTCGAGCTTCATTAGATGCTCTTCGAAGTTGCGACCCATTATGATGATGTCATCAAGATAAACGAGGCAGGCTTTCCAGGTTAAGCCATGCAACACGCATTCCATTAGACGTTCAAATGTTGCTGGGGCATTGCATAGACCAAACGGCATCACATTGAACTCCCACAGCCCATTGCCAGTAGAAAATGCTGTCTTTCGTCGATCTTTTGGATGCATTTCAACTTGCCAGTAGCCACTCTTCAGATCTAATGTGCTGTACCATTTGGCTCCTGATAGTGTATCCAGTGTGTCATCAATTCGTGGCAGTGGATAGCTGTCCTTCATGGTTACCTCATTCAGCTTTCGATAGTCTACACAAAAACGAGCTGACCCATCTTTTTTTCTAACTAGCACCACTGGTGAGCTCCATGGACTCTTAGATGGCCTGATGACTCCATCACTTTTCATTTTGTCCAGCATTCCTTGCACTTCCTCGTGTTTAGCCAGTGGTAGTCTTCTAGGAGGCTGTCTGATAGGATGAGCGTTTCCAGTGTTGATCCTATGTCGCACGATGTTTGTTCTTCCAACATCTTCATCTCCAGTAGAGAAAACGCTGCTCATCTTCGTTAATACCCTCTTGATTTCTTTGAATTCGGCTGGACTCATTCTTTTACTAAGATCTTGAAGTATTGCTACTAATGCGGGATTGTTTCTCTGCATGAAGACCTTTAGCTCTTCTTGACAGCTGATTATCTCTTTTATGGTGCTGCATTTGGCGATTTCTTCTCCATGATTGATGATCACTCGTTTATTTGAGAAGTTAATCAGTTGCACTGGAACTACCCCTTCTTTGGCTGCCACTAACGTTCGGCCAATCATAATGTTTCCCCCGAAGTCATTGTTAGCTGGCTCAATCATCACAGGTGAATTTTGGTTACTTTTATTTAGTAGCTTAGTCCATATGATCTTCTCAGATTTTGCCGGGATCTCAGTTGGTCCGTCACTAATAACACGGACCTCAGCATTGTCGTTGGTGGCGTGTAGCACTATTTCTGTGTTTCCATATCTCAGTACGTGGCTTCCCAGATCTAATATAAAATTGTATTCTTTCATGAAGTCAAGCCCAATTATGCACTCATCTTCTATATCTGCTACAATAAACCGGTGCCTAAATGAATTTCCTCCAAGGTGAACTTCTTGGTCGCTTTCTCCATGAACTAGAACTGTTTCACCCGTAGCTGTTTTTAGGGTGAATCGTCTTGCTGTATCGATCTGACTATCATGAACCACATCTAGACGCACTATCGATCTTGAAGCACCTGTGTCCAAAGTCAACATGCTTCCAACGGTTTGCCTCTAGGACTAGACTACTATTTTCTCTTTTTACTTGTGATACCACCAATGTAGGGCATTGTAATTGAGCCAGCTTTCGCCCTTCAAAACTGGCACAATCTAGTTTCCCGAATCCGGAACGCGGCCTCTGTCTTCCGGGTGTGGCTCCCATTTACATTCTCTTCGGATGTGCCCCAACTTCCCACAGTTCCAGCATCTTACTCTGCTAGATCTACTTCGTTGATTTCGTTCAGGTTTATTTTCCAAACTTTTGACACGCATGATCACTTCATCAAGCGCTGCTTTCAGTGGTTCCTCAGCAACTTCCATCTGACGTACTCTATCTGAGCCATACGCTCTCTTTCCGGCTTCCATTTGCAGGGCCAATGCTAAGACTTCCGCAGGTAATTTCTTCCCGCTTAGATACAGCTGATTTCTCAAGTGTATATCTCCAAGAGCATTGATAAATATATCAGCTGCCAGCTCATCTCGATGTTCAGCGTTATAGTTCGGGTATGACAGATTAACCAGTCTGACAATGTCAGCCTCTAATTCTTGCAAAGTTTCACTGACTCCCTGTTTTCGTGTCTTGAGCTGCATGCGATGGAGAGCTTGCATATGACTTTCGCCATATCTTACTTCTAAGGCCTCCATAATCTTGCTGTAATCACGCTCTGTCGCTGATAGTGTCTGCAAAATATCAGCAGCAGGTCCCTTCAATGCCAATATAAGCGCATTTGCTTTTTGCTGGTGCTCAACCCCAGTTGTTGCTATCTCAAATTGCATTTTAAATATCTGATACGATGTAGATCCATCAAATGCAGGTATTTTCACTCTAGCTGGAGCTGAACTAGTTGATGGATTGATCATGTTACCTGACTTCAATTGTTCTATTTCTTGGCGGAATTCACTCGAAAGATTGCGTAATTTCTCTTCGTGTTCTTCGGTAACTTTCCGCAGCTCCCTTTCTATGTTGTTGATTTTGACCTCTGCACTGGATATACGTGACTCGATTACTTCACGTAGACTTTCTTGCTTCGCCATCATATCAGCAAACTGTTGTCGTTGCTCTACTTTTTGTTCTGCTGCCAGAACTTTTTGTTCTGCTGCCTGTTTCTCTTGTCGGGCCATCAGATCAGCAAGTTGTTGTTGTTGGTTGTTTCCTTGTTTGGCCATCATATCAGCAAGTTGTTGTTGTTGCTCTACTTTTTGTTCTGCTGCCTGTTTCTCTTGTCGGGCCATCAGATCAGCAAGTTGTTGTTGTTGCTCTAATTTTTGTTCTGCTGCCAGTTTCTCTTGTCGGGCCATCATTTCTTTTATCAACACCATCATCGGATCAATTGCTGGGGCATTCTGAACCGGAGCTTCCTCCAGCTCTATTTCTATGACCTCTGTGTTTTGGCCTGCTTCTTCTAAAACTTTACGCAGCCGGAATGCAAGTTCTGCCTTCGTTCCATGGATTGGAGCATTCCTTTTCTTCAACTCATCCTTCAGCTGGGTCTGGCTGAGATCCCTAATATTTACTGTCTTGACCATTGTTGCAATAATCCCACTTCTGACACCACTGTAACGACTCTTCCTTGGTTCTTTTCGATTATTGAGCAAATACGACAGTAAAAGACAGATCTTTGGTTAACAGAATCTCAAACTTTATTTGTCAACAAATTACAGCAGCTTCCGTTTTTCCTTACAATAAATTCCAGGATCTCCAATTTATGTACAATAAACTTCACCGCTTTTCCACAATTTGAATCAATGAGAGTCGGAATCGTAAAATCTGTATTTACTATTCCACTAGGTTCAAATTCTTTCACTATTAGTGCCCAGGCTCAAGTACCACCGTTTATTCCTTATACTTGCGAATATTTGTAAAACACTTTCAATTGCAAAATAAAACTGACTATCTGATATTTTTGTTCGCTTATTTATATCGAAAAATAAATAAATCGAAACTTCTATAATCCACTAGAAATCAATACTACGTAGTCCGTACATCTTGAATAGGCCACACCTGTTTTCATTCATACTTGCATTTGTATTAGCGAACTCAAATTTAATTTATGCAAAATGTGTTTGTTAAAGGGAGTTAACTTTTGATTCATCTTTGAATGTAGAAAACATTTAGGCGGAACGTATTGGTTATTTATGATTAAATTAAATTAACCCATTCTGGACGAAGTTTATTACAATATTTATGGCTAGTATAAACCATTTTAATAAATTATAATCATTTATAATATTTATAAAAATTATCTGTGCAAATTATCGATTTAATAAATATATATCATTTATAATTACAGTGTTTTACAGGACTGTCCCGTTTTTAACAATGTTGTCCCTTTAGACTTTTTTGCAAACACAGGACAGTACAGGAATGTCCTTGCTTTCCTAATTTGATATCCAAATGTCCTCGTGCTTGCATAGATTTTGCACGAACTTGAATGTAAAATCATCGTTTATCTAAATTTCCCTAAAATTTCTCTAAATTTCCTAAACATTAAAATCTCGAGCCAAATGTTTAAATCGGTATGTGGTATGAAGTTTTCTGGATTAATAGGAACAATTGGGTTAGCAAATATCATGTCGTGTTTTCATAAAAGTTGTAGTTATTGAAAAGAAGCATTTAGACTAAATGGAGGTGTTTTCTCCAACTTTATTGAACTACTAAGAACAGTAGGTTGGAAAATATAAGATTGGCTTCATTTTAAATGTCGATTTTTTCTTAAAAGTTGTAGTTATTAAAAAAATATTTATACTGAATGGAAAAGTTTTCTAAAAAGCCTTTCACACAGATGGAAGTCTTGATATCTCCAACGCCTAAAATTTCAGCACCTCCATATTTTTAAATTAAGATATTTTTACATTTAGTATTTAGTTTTTCTATTCGAGTTAAAAAGAGTTTTGTAATGATTTTATAATAATCATAAAAATAACTGCCCTAAATAATTAATTCTTTTTAACACACTTTTATTTAAAGCGGATTTTGAGTAGTACGTAGGATTTTGAGTAGTAGTACCTACCTACAGTAGACGGTTGTCATTTTTTTAATTTTGGCATAATTGTTTAGCTTATTTATGTCCTATATTTTCGTTTGCAAAAATTTGTCACCGTGATGATATTTTGAAAACACCTGTAAATCTTAATTACTAATAAAAAACATATATAATAAGGATGACGGCAAAGTATTAATTTTTAACTTCTGCTATGGAATAAAAAAAATAAAAATATAATCTTAAAAAAAAACAAAATTAGTACTTTTTCGTCATATTTGGCTTTAAGAGTTACGAAGAATTTTGAGTTTTTTTTCAAAACATGTATATCATCAGAAACGTTTTATGCAGAAATTGAACTTTTATCAATAATCAACTTCGATGATTTTTCGGCACACGTATTCTTTTTATTAAAAGATTTTGCGGCACAAGCATTCTTTTTATTAAAAAAAATACTTTCGTGTTTTTTCACCAAAAAGAATTTTTTTAGGGGGTTTCTAACACAAGTAATAGGGGTCAAAAACAAGTCATGCCAGCTTAAGTTTAGCTTGCTCACCAGTAGACCACACCAGTAGAGAATTTATATTTAGAATCTTCCTTATCATTCCTAGCCTCTATACTTTTAATTTATACTTTTTTATAATAAACAATAAGCATGCACTGAAAAAAACATTTCCTATTTCCAATCGAAATGCAATTGTCTCAACCTCACCGTGCGGTCACATATGGCGAATCAATCTACGAAATTGCTTCAACAACTCTACAATTATATTACTACTACAATTATCGATGAAGTTGAGACAATAAGTGTGTTCCATTTACCACATTTTCCTTTACTTTTGTACTAAATTTCGTTTTCAAGTTAACCATATCAAATGATGGTAAAGCTACGTGACAAACTTACGCTTCTATTCACCGCCAGAGTTTTTGTCAGTTTAGAGAATAGTTTCAAATATGTTTGCCCAAATGCTTATACAAATTTAGAATTTCTAGCCTAAATGTCATATTTCTGTCCAGCTTTCTTTAATTGTTTATATTTTGCATGAATCATAATTTTAATTTTCAGAAATTTTTTAATATTTAATTAATTTTCTTAAATTTAACAAACTCAAAATAAAATTTAAACTTAAAATTTTGTCAAACTAATAATTTTCTTTTACGTTGTTTAGCAATATTGTTTTTTCAAATTGTGTGGTAAGAAAGAATTTGAGTTGTAGTAGATCAAAAATCTAATACACCTGACATTTAAGTCGTTCCATTTAAAATTCGGTTCTGGTAGCAAGTTTACCTAAAAGCAACACGGGTAAACACACAAAATATTTATGTGAAAATAAAATGTAGTTCAATTAATCTCAAATACTTAAATTTTAAAATGAAAAATTCATGATATAAGGCCAAAGAAAATTTTTTTCAGCGAAATAGTTAATGAATAAAGATAAGATAATTCAACTACTGTTATATTGGATATAACACTTTTTATTTTAAATAAACCTCATTCTGTTGTTAGGAAAATTTTATCGTGTAGTTGTCCCAATCACAGTGAAATTGTTTGCGAATAATTTTTCTTTGCATGAATAATCAACTGCCAACTTCGAGATGAGGTTGTCATGAACTTCAATTTTTTTTTCAGTGTGCCAAAACTTGAATAAAAAAAAATAACTTGATAACCACAGGTTCCAACAAAAATTGGGCCGGAAAATAAAAAATATGTAAACAGAAGTCTTATTTTGCAACAGTTTTTACTTTAGTCAATATATTAATTATACATTACAATAAGTTTGTATCGTTCATGCTATTCATGAATTCATATTACATTTTGTCAAAATTATTTATTTAAAACAAAGTTTAAAGATTAGTTAATAACTTTTTATTTGGTTCATTAATAAACTAATATGTTATGAATCTTTATAGATATATTGTTGAATAAAATTCCAGACCATTGCGAAATGGTACTGGATACTCTAAATTAAACAAATTAAATATTAATTAAATATTGTATTTGATGCCACCAAAGTATAAAAATATAAAGGTTGTCTTTGTTATTTCTTAAATGATGAGTAGCAAAGAAGGAATTGATTGCTTCAGTTTTTTTTATATTAGCTCTACTTCCTCCGCAAAATTTGTCCTTCCCTATAGCCATACAAAAATGAAACCAATGCCACATAGTTTCTTTATAATAACAAAACAAGCAATTATAATTATTTTTTTTAACATAATATTATCGAATAAAATACACAAAAATGCCAATGAAAGAATAAAAACTCAGTCACTAACAATGTTAGATAAAATGCGATTCTTTTTAATCCGGATTGACTTATGACTAAAACACAAATCCATTTTGAACGTCAGTTTTTACTTGTTTTAAATAACAAAACAAAATTTAAATATTAATCCTTCACTTTGGATTAGAATTTGTTTTGAAGGATAACAAACTTTTTAATATTTTTTCTCTTCCATTTTCAGAATTAGTCAATGTTTGATTGGGTTTGTCTGTAATCCATAAGTAAAAAATTTAACAAATTTTTGTGGTAAAACTATAATATAAAAGTAAACAATAAAATGACCAAAAGGTTTACAAAAAATAAAATTCGTTATACATATAAAAATATTGGCGTACGAGTACTCTTCGATTTACTTCCCGATGGATCTGTACAGTATTATAAACGTATGAGATCGGTGATTAAATGAAATAAAATAAACAATATTAAAAAATATTAAAACACTGAAGGCAATAATATGAAGTCCATTGATTGGTAATAATTGTATAAATTTAAAAAAAATTAATATTCATTACCAAGATGCATCCATCATTTAAATGCTCTTATTTAAATATTTTACATCCCAGGTCAAAAATAATTATTGTAATTAGATTATCTGGATCATCCCTTCTTGCCAAAAAAGATTTAAATTAAATTCAAAATAAGATTGTCAGATTTATTTTAACAATTTGTGTGTTTTGTTATATTTTATGGGCTGGATAGTAATAATTACAGTTCACACCCTAAACTTACTTACATGCAAGTAAAGATTACAATTTTGTTTGAAATTGTTTTTCTAAAACATTTTGCTTTATTTTAATGATAAGAAATAAAAGTAGCAAGAATATTACAAATATCTTTGTGTAACGAAATTAAATTTTATCCGATTACCTTTTAACCACCTATAATATATTATGTGCTTCAAACATTAAATTAAAACATTCCTTCAATCATAATTTAAAAGTGTAAACGTGAATCGCATTCACCGTTTCAACCAAATAAAAAGTATAAGGAAGGCATTTGAGATTGTTTGATAATAGAATTAATGTTCAATAAATCTTAATATAATAATCATAATAATAATAAATTATGGATTTTTCAAATAAAAAAAATATAGAAAAATTTTTATTTGATTTAATCAAAAAGATCACCGTAATGACATTAACGTATAAACCATTCATCATTTCTATTGTGATTAAGGAATTTTTATCAAAAAATAATAATAATTTATTTTGTTGTTGTTTCTTCACTCATAAACCATTGCCATCATCATCATCATCATCGCCTTATTTACATCTTTACCTTAAATTAAATCCATATTCACGTCAAGTGACTGCCATTATATTTTGTTTTTATTGTTATCATTAAGAAGAATTCTGAAAAATGTGAAGCGTATAGTCGTTTTGGTATAAGAAATTGTTTTGGAGTTAAAATGGCAGTTTTAAATCTACTGGAAAAAAGTAATAAATAAATTCAAATATATTAATGCAGTCAAATGTAATTTGTAACCTCGATGTTATATATGACGTTAAGTGTTAAAATAAAAGTTAGTTAAAAGTTTGAAGGGGTTAAAAAGGTTAACTTCTCACAATATGTTCTATTTTATTATTAAATAAAAACAAGCACTTTTAAATCAATTTCACTTTTATTTATTTTAGCAAGATTTTGTTTTAATTTTAGTTACAATTTTAATTATCGTTTTTTTAAATGTTGTTCGACCGAAAGCAAAACTCAGAGTGAGTGTAATGTAAATTGTTTTATTTTTAATTACAATAATTATATTTTATTAAGGCGATTTCAGCTTCCGTTGGACCTGTTTATTTATTTTGTTTCGCCGAGTGTTGTCGTTGTTATTTAATTTGAAACGGTATTATTTCTGTGTTTTGCCGCTACAAGTTAAAGTTAAAGTAAAATTTTTTTGTGGTCCATTGTGGCTATCCCCATTAAGCCTAACCCTAACCCTTACAAATACTATAGGTCTTTGAAAGTTTGCCTGCATGCAATGAATTTCACATGAATTTCACATGTACATAATATATAGTTGTAATTTAATGCCAATTTATTTTTATTTTAACTATATCCCAACAACGTAACGGTTAATTAATTGGAAAGCAGTGTTGTGAATTAATATAAATATAAAAAATACAATAATTGTTTAAGACAACTAATTAAACCTTACAATAGTATTGTTACGTTTTTCCACCTTACTTCGAATTGGTCTTACTCTCAATTCGATAAACGTAATTCCAATTTTAATGAAGCGCTTCTTCGTCGGAACCAACGAAGTCGCATAGCAGGTCGCGTACCTGGATGTGGTTTATTTATAGCCCCTTTTGACTAGCTTCAATCATTGGGATCGAGTAAGAATTCCTGCTACTTCAGCACAAATAACTGAAATGTACGCGAAATACATGATATATACGGAAATGAAAAAAAAGCAAGTGAAAGAAGGAGACTCTTGCGACCCCCTTGGCGAAAGAACCGCGATCAGCACGTCCAACCCCACAGTTAATCACATACTCTTACACTCTCACACCTCATACACTCACACATTCATATGCTCTCGCACCTAAATTCATCCCCACATTCATACACACTTAAAACAATTCAATATCATAGAATTGCATCCAAAGAAAGAAATTGATAGTACTTATTTTTGATGATTCATAAATCAGATATAAATTCCATAAAATTTTTCTTAATTTTTAGTAGTAATTGCTATTTTATTATTTTATTTTAATTGCTATTTTATGATTATTTTATGATACGTCCTCGTTATTTAGGGAAAATAGCATTTTATTATTATATTTCCGTGATAAATTGTTTGGGTTAACTACAATATCATTTTCTTTATCTTCAAATTTGACGTAACTCTGATGTAAATTGTTCGCAACATGTATCCCACCATCGTTCACTTCATTTTCTTTCTTTACCACACTGTTACTTTAATTTTTATTATTTAAATCAATTTCTGTTAGCAACAAATGTTATAAATTAATTTTGTTAAAATTTCCTTTAATTTTATTTTATCATAGGTTTGGTAATTTTATAATAAAAAAAAAATATTCTACGATATTTTCTTATAAAAGTATATCATTCATTAAAATTATTATTATTGAAAAAATAAATGTATAATAATTCAGTCAACTGAATCAGTTTCATTGAATATAATTTATAATTTTTTGTCATTATAATTAATATGTTATTATTTACAATAAATATATTTTGAATATCTTTAAATTGATTATTCCATAAACCTATTAATGATGTAGCTGAAGAAAACAAAATGATTATAATAATTTTCGGTAAAAGCTAGAACAAAGGTGTCGATATCAGAAAACAATTCTGAAAATTGCATCGCTTTTATATGAGAATTATTGTCGGATGATTTTCTTAAATGATTTAAATTATTTGCATTATTGCAACTACTACTACAGCTACTACTGCTACAATTATTTGCTATGTTATTAATAGTTGTGGTAGTAGATGATGAAGTTTCAGTCTTACTGAAATTCATTTCATTCAATACTACTTTGGTTGGTTTCAGATTTAATAGAGCATTCTTTAATTGATGAGGTTATAGTACACCCCCATAAATATGATAAAACAATTACCGTTACAATGCCCTTTGTATCACCATAAAATTCCCTTTTATCATCATCCCTCCAATAAGAGTATGGCACAGTGGTATCATCATTTTGCGTGGGTATCATTTGTGGTCCTGGTGAATTCAACACATCAATCGTAACCACACATATAACCCCTTTTATGGTTGAGAAAGATATACATTTTTCAGGTTTTGATATTGCAATTTGATTTATAGGACCACATTAGTTTGATATTATTTGTAAAAATTTACAATGATCGCGTTCGAACAAATATACCCGATGAAGCTCCAAACACGATGTTTTTTTGAGACACATCACATCACAACATGTATACATTATTCGTTGGGTTGGTTTAGAGGTGCATTAACTATGTCAGATAAATCTTGTAAATTCAATAATACAACGCTTTCACACATTTTTCCTATTAAAAAAATCTATGAATAAATTAATTCAACCAAAGGGAACAAAGTAGAAAAATTAATTAATTTTTTTTTTACCAAAAATGTATCTTACAACTTTGACCTGTTAATATCGACTGTTATAATACCGTTTTTACCTTCGTCTACATTGAAATATAAATGAAGTACAATATTGACATTGACTCACAAACATGCATCACATGAACCATCACACATACTCACACTCACATACACACGCATCCATACTCATTCATACCTCTAATTTAAAAATAAAAATAAAATGAAACTCACTCCATAAGTATTCCAGTCCCTCTTCTACGTCCCAAGCCTGGCTCCTTCAAAATTTAGCCAATCATGATCACTTAGGCTAACGGTGGTTTGACGACACGTTCAATCGGTACTACAGCTCCAGCGATCATCAATGGTCGTACACAGGATCGATAAATTCAAATGCAAGTGCAGATGACTATAGCTGATGTATAAAATTACAGATATTGATCTATAAAATTACCGATATTGATCTATAAAATTACAGATATATGTGATAGCTGTTCTTGATCAATATCTCGTTTGCGTCATCGCCGGAAAAACAAAAACCGCCATATATAAAAAAATCGACACACCCTTTTCTTTGTTATAGGATGGTTCGAGAATTAAATGTGTCGACAGAGATTTCCGGAATAAAAAGAGCAGATTATCCAACAAATTTAAATTTTAATTCCAATAAATAACATTTGTTTAAACCAGAGTTCAATAATTAGCTTCTTAATTATCTTTAAATTTTAATTAATTAATGTTACACTGCATCTACTATAACCACACAACAAAAGAAATTCCTCTATATCGGAAAAAAACTAGTTTTAGTTTTAACATGCGTTTTGTCCAAACTTTGGTTTTGGTGGTTTATTTTCTTCTTTTGGTTGTAAACTTATAATTAAATCACAGATGAATCTTTTCACCAAGAAAATTGATATCACACCAATAAAAATGAATTAAGTAATTACAAACATATTCATAATGTTTATAGATTATTTTTGGTTTTCTTTTGTTAGGTTAGATGCAGTACTTACGATTATACAAAAGTTTTTGGCTAATTATCATAAATTTAACTAAGGACATCACCACTTATATCACAAACATATAATATATATTTTTTGTTATTATAATTTCTGATTTTTTTACTATCATTAATTTACTAATTAAATAACAATTAAACTATTTGCATTTAATAAAAACAAATCTCACATTTTGTAACTTTTTTTACAACCCAAAACAAAAACCAAACATATAGCGTACGGTTTTCATCCCAATGTTGTGAAGCTGATTCAAAATTTTCTATCCAACCGATACATTTCGGTAACCTTAGACGGATTTTCATCTGAGTCTAAACTAATTAACGCTGGTGTACCCCAAGGCTCAGATTTGTCCCCAACCCTATTTTTGATTTATATCAACGAATTGTTGAAAATCACCAGCAACCCAATAAATAGTTTTGCAGATGATAGTACTCTGCACAAGTCGTTCGAGCCCCTTCCTTCAAAAGGTAAAATGCACGAACGAATTAATCCTGCCCGGAGAGACGCTGCCATAAACGTGAACAAAGACCTGAATAAAGTCGCCGACTGGGGTGACCAAAACCTTGTCAATTTCAACTCTACCAAAACACAGCTGTTGATTGCTTCCAGATTAAAGACCGAGTGCCCCAAAGATATTTTATTTAGTATGTACGATGAACCAATAGGTGAATGTAAAAACATTCGTTTATTGGGTGTCACAGTTGCAAATGACCTACTCTGGAACGATCATGTAATGGCGATGGCAAAAAGCGCGTCTAAAAAACTCGGCCTCCTAAATAGATGCAAAAAATTTTTCACTCCATACCAATTGCTCCATGTTTATAAGTCCTATATTCGTCCCTGTATGGAGTACTGCTGTCAAGTTTGAGGTGCTGCTTCTGTTTCCATCTTGGCCCTCTTGGACTCTGTTCAAAAACGAGCTATACGAATTGTGGGTGATCGAACTTTGACATCAAAACTTGATTCCCTACTCATCGTCACACTATTGCTGACCTCGTTGTTTTTTACAAATATCGTCATCAGCAGTGCTCAGGTGAAATCAGCGGCATCATGCCTCAAACTTATTCTTAACCCCGTTCCAATCGGCAATCGGGTGCCGCAACCGGTGAAACGGTAAAGATCCCGCGCTGTCATACTGGCAGATCGCAGAGAGACTTCTTTGTCCGAACTGCGTACAAATGGAATAGTTTGCCGGAACACTTAGTCTCAGGTGGCTTCAACCCACAGATGTTTAAAAAAAGCGTTAATCTACACCTTAGAACGCCAGTTGTTGTGGGACCCAGGTCTAGACCTAGGTCTTAAAAGGTATTTATGTGTTGTTGTGACACATATTCTAAACCCTATTACACAATACATTTTATTAAAAAAAAAAAAATATGTTCTGGACGGCTGTCAAACAACAAAAACAAATTAATTCCCGTAGAATTAATAGACTAAGAGAGTTTTATGTTGCAGAAAACACGTCACAAACATCTAAGAGTTTTTATGTTTGGGAATATTTAGGAAATGTTAATATTTTAGAATATTTATATAATTTTGTTTTTTTTTTAATTAACTAACACAGCACACAGCATATAAATTTTTTTTAAATTGAGCTAGTTAGTTAAACTAATAAAAAAATTGCACTAATTGAGCTAGTTAAATTGATTTTAATTAAAAAAATTTCTACTTAATTTAACCTTAACTTCAATACAAAAACGTGAATTCAATAAAGAAAACCAATTTATTAATATTCACGAGAGAATGTTCAAAATGCACAAGAGACCGAAGCTAGCTATCGCGTTCTATTTATAATCAGTTAACGCCGTTTCTTTGTTTATTCCCCAATAACGATTCGATAAAGTAGTTTCTTGGGCATTTTTATTTCCTTTTCGTTAATTATTGTAGCCATAAAAAAAATTGGTACAATTAACTGGTGTTAAAAATTGGAAAAGAATTAAAAAAAAATGATTACAAAATGATTTTGACAAATTATATTCAACAAAAAGGAAATCAGAAACAACCTTAAAAGTTCATGACAGTACAGCAAACGATTATATTCCAATTCAAAGACATTGCACACTGTTTTATGACAAATTTTTAAACAGGAAGAAGATTATGAATTGAATTAAGAAATTATGTTTGACAAAAAAACGAGAATAACTACCAAAGTTTCTGCTTTTGCGAATTCAATACGATAAGCAGGGCGAGTCCCAATTACAAAGATAGATTACTAGCCTTATACAATTAAGAAATCGAATCCTAGCTTCGTAACACAATCTCTTTCTGAGTTCGATCACTGATTAGTAAACAAACACACCAGAGTTTATTAAGTATTCAACATCTTAAACACAATAACAGGAGAACAAAACAGCAAACAATATTCCTGACTCGAACATTCTTTAAAAAGCTTCAAAAACTCCAATAGTTGATTGTAGAAATTTCCAGAGATGCAAGACATCCCTCCTTATATACGATTCTACATAATCTCGATCATTCGAGGTCACTTTTTAGAAACCTTGAGAAAACACTAGAATATTCGATTATTTTACGTTAGATGATTTGATTCATAAAGTAATTTTATGTTGACCCAAGTTCTAAGAATGCAACAACAACAATACTATTCGTTTCATTAATTTGTTGTTGTGTTTTAGTATGACTTTGCTATAACCGTAACAGAATTATAAAATTTGATAATATTTAAACACCTTTGTTTGTAGAAGTTCTTTTAAATTACCATATGATATTTACAAACCCTCAGATAAGGTACTGAAACCTTAAAGTTATGTTCAGTTGTGCGTAATTTGTCAAATAGTTCATTCACCTAAGCAGATCTATCGACTCAGATAGATAGATCAAACCCTTTTTTAGTACAAACCTGATTTATTTTTTTACTTCACCACAATTTTTAATTGCGTAAAGTAATGCAATCTATCGAAGAAAAAAATCTTACATAACCCAAATTTTATTTTATCTTTAGATAGAGGATCCATCCTCTTAGATAGAGGATGATCCAACACTAAAGATAAAATAAAATTTGGGTAGCCAAATGTCATACCTGTTCGTTTTAATTCAACATTTTTAAAACATTTTAACATGTACACAACTTTGCATATAGAAGTTTCGGACATAAATACATAAATATTTCAAGTATAGGATACTAGGATCTTCTGAGACGTTATGAATCTGTCGTAAACTAATATTTTTGGCAATATTATTAAAACAAAAAAAAGTTGAGGTCATATTTTTAAGTTTTAAAATGGATATGAATGTGTGTGATTGCGTTTGTGAAAATGAAAAAAGTCAGAATCAAAAAAATTTAAATATTTGGCTTACATATAAAAAATAATATTAATTTTCAAAATTTTTCTTAATATTATAGAAATATAAATTTAAATAACAGATGAAAAATGATAAACAAAAAAGACTAAAATATATTTTTTTAAAGCACTAAAATCAATTATTCAAAGTGCGCGTTTATTTTTGTGTATGTTTTTATTATCTTCACAAAAAATTTCTTTCGCGAAATATTACGAAACTTTAGATGAAAATAAGATAAAATTTATCATTTTAATATTACGAAAGTCATATTATTTCATAAAAAGTTAAATAAAACCAGGCATTTTAGAAAATGTTAAACTGCTTTTTCAATATCCATTTTTTTATTCTTTGTTTATTATCATTAAAAATATTTCGTTTCGTTTTGCTACGTTTTTTATTATTCGTCAAACATGCGGTTAACATTTTTGTGCATTTATGTGCTAAGGCGTTTTACGACATGTACACGGTGTGGTGCACATTATGAGCTTGACATGTATTATGCACAATTTTGTGCACAGGGATAATATACATACAGAATAATACACATAGATACATAAAAACCTTTTAAGATCAAGGTCCCACAACAACAAGCGTTCTAAGGTTTTTTTGTTTTGTTTTTTGGCAAATTTTTGTTTTGTTTTTTTTTTATAAAATAGATAACTAAGCAATAAATCCTATCACATATAAAATATGACATACGCCCAATATTTCATGATATGATTGAGAAAATAAAAATAAAATAAAAGGTAAACAGCAAATTTGTATTAACAATTTTCAAGAACAAAAATAAAATGTGGTTGACAATAAGCCAGCTAAAGGTATATACGTTGATCATGCGACGCACGTCTTTCCTAAATGATTAAAGCCTATACGTATAAAATTCATGAACGCTTGTAGAGGTTAATATATTTTAAATTAAATAATTAATCTCCACAAACAAACACGATCAAACGATAATTTACTCATGACACCAACCTTCTAAATAATGATGGACAAAGTCTCATTGTAGCGCCGTACGGTTAATTAATTAATCAATTAATTAATTCGAAAAACAAACCAACACAACATCGAAAATCGATTCCGGTACAACGAATTTTCTTAACTAATTTAAGTTGGCGGTAAGAAATAAAAATTAACTTTCATTTGTACACATGCTATCAAGCTTTAACCGTGTTAATATATTTCTAGTAAGTTAATGTGAATAACTAGAATCAGTGCGTCTTTATAAATAATAATTTAAAACAAATAAATTGTTAGCATAAAATTTAAGTTAAATTATTTATTGTTTGTGAAATAAATTATCAGAACAAATTGATGAGTTGTAATTTATAAAATCCTAAATTTCATACAATATACATTTCATCAAGCTTGATTCGAGTAAGCAATAACGTAGAATCATCAAAAAATATTTCACAGCTAAGACTGAGGGCACAACCATTGTACTCTTTGTAAAATTCTTTGTAAAAGTACAAGTATTTTATCTCTGTTTAGAAATTTATTAGAAAACTAGCACGATACATAAATTCCTCACCGGAAAATAATAATACATCATAAATTAACATAATTAAGTGAAAAGATGATACGATCAGCAAACTACTTAAAAACCTCTCCATTTATCGTTTCGAGAAAATATTACAAAATCACAAATTCATATTTCTTTCAAAATTCCAAAAATATTGTAAAAATTAAATAAAATCAAACTTTTACTTAAAATCAAATAAAACCAAAAGTTATTACAAAATCAAAGATTAAAACTTTTTTCAAATATTCTAAAAATATCGCAAAAATTATAACTAAATCAAAAATTGAAACTTTTTTCATAATTCCAAAAATATTCCAAAAATTAGAATAAAATCAAATATTTAAACATTTTCTGCATTCTAATAATACATATTCCGAAAATTCTTAAAAATTCAAACTTTTTCCAAAATTCTAAAAATATTGCAAAAATTATTTTTTTCCAAAAAATTGGCTAAAAAAATAAATGAAATCATTTTTTTGACAACTTGACAATATATTTTTGACAAACTTATAATGTCATAATTCTCTATAATAATAATAAAATTTCATGGCATACAAATAATTAATTTTATTTTTTCCAAAAAATTGGGTAACACCATATCCGATCATAATAAAACTTTTGGAATTTGTTGTGTACACTAGGGAAAAGGTAACTGACAAATTTTTTTTAAAACGGAATCCAGAGCGCCCTTATAATTATCTTAAGGGGTTTTGCCTAAATGTTGATAATTATTTTAATTGGGTTTTTATTTAAATGTCGTTTTATACACTTAGTTTGCTTTGATCAATGTTTATTACATTGAATAATTTTACTTCGGTCTGAAAGACCTAAGTATTACATTGCCAAAAGTTAAATTCTTACTTCCACTTTTTTTGGCAGTTCTCGACGTTTTAGATTCTTTACTGATTCTAAAAAAGCAAAAAAAAAAATGTATGTCTGTCTGCCGGTTGGTCGTCAGAAGCGACGAAATCTAGAGGAAGGAATTTGAAATCTAAAGGAATTTGAAAAACTTTGGTTTCTAAAAATAGGTTTACTCAATGGAAAGAGCCGAAAGGACGATGTGTTCGATAACTGTACCGGAAAAGTGTCAAAAAAATCGTCAAGTGTGTCAAAACAAGGAAATTGGCATATTTTTTGCTTAAAAAACGTTCATTTTAAGTGATTACGAATAGAAACATTGAATTTGAAGAAATCGTGATGGTCGGGATTGTGAGACCAAAAACTAGAATATTGCATTATAAGTTTGTAAAAAAAAGGTTGTCAAGTGTGTCAAAAGAAAGATTTTTATTTATTATTTTACCCAATTTTTTGGAAAAAAATAAAATTATTTGTTTGTATGACATGAAATTTTATTATTATTATTGAGAATTATGGTATTATAAGTTTGTCAATAAAATGTTATCAAGTGTGTCAAAAGAAAGATTTTACTTCGATTTATTTATTTTTTGCCCAATTTTTTGGAAAAAATAAATTTAATTATTTGTATGATATGAAATTTATTATTATTAAAGAGAATTATGACATTATAATAAGTAACATAAGTTTGTCAAAAAAATAATGTCAGGTGTGCCAAAAGAATCATTTTCATTTATTTTTTTAGAAAATAATAAGATTAGTTATTTGTATGAAATGAAAACGATATTATTATTATTGAGAATTTTATTGCATTATAAGCTTGTCAAAAAAATATTGTCACGTATGTCAAAAAAATGATTTCATTTATTTTTTTAGCCAATTTTTTGGAAAAAAAATATTTAGCTTGCTATGACGTAAATGTGACAGGGGAAATTTTGGGTCCGGTGATTTAATCGTCATTGACCCAGCGTGAAAAACCACATTGTTCGCGGAACGCTTTACTGTGATCTCGACTGTTTTAGAAACTCCTAAAGAAAAACCAAAAATCTAGTCTTCAGGAGTTAATATGAAAGATCTTTATTCCAAACCCAAAATTGTCACAAAATATCTTGAGGGGGTTAAATACCAGCAAAGTCTCCGGTCTGAACATCATTCATTCCTCCTATTATTCTAACAAAATTTTCAAAATAACCTTCTCTTACCAAAATTCTCTACAAATCTTATAGATCTGATATTTCTCTTTCGTGCTGGAAGTTAGCAATGTCCAGCCCATCCCCAAAACTAAACAAAATGGTCAGTGCTACAAAATGCTCTCAGTTCTATCTAAAATATATGAGCATTATATTTATACACACCAGTAATGCCAGATCGGGTGATTTTTTTTCCGTTTATAGGATATTTCATTTAAAACAGAAAAGCGGGCAAAAACTTGGCAAGTGCGGGCTTTTTCACAATTAATTGTAGAAGCGTTTTAAATTTTAAACTTAATCAAAATGATCACAACAACTATTTTTTTACTATGCTTCCAGATTTTGATTACTCAATAAATTTGTTTAAATGAATCTGCCATTCATCGCCTTTATAGTATACAGTAAAATCGATGAAATTTCAACCTTCTGATGTTGATGTTCTGATATTCTTCTTTCTGATCTTAGGGAACTAGAAACAAACGTTTCGAAAATCATAAAGCAATAACATATTTCTGAGTTTCAGGAATATTTTCACACTACGACACGAAAAATAAAATCACCTGCAACTACAAGATGGCTCCTCTCTATGCATCGATGCATTTTGAACATATTAAAAGATTGGGATGTTTTGTATCATTTTTTCGATTATACGTATTGAAAAAGACGTATTGCAATTTTAAAAATTTTTGCAAACCTTGAAATCAAGGCATATTTACTTCTTTTAAAAAACGTCTTTCACAATTTTGATAGATATTAAATCTATTTTATTATAGAAATACTATCTTATTCTACAAGGTGTATGAAGAATCAAAACAAATATTGTTAAAGTGGTGGGTTTTGCATTTTTTTACATATAAACAATTGGATATACAGAGTGAACTATTTAACTTGGCACAACCCAATATCTTCTAAACAACGCAATTTTGAAAATTTTAAAAATTTTGAAATTTTTTTTTGGATTGGCTTCATTAAAATGTTAAATGTTAAATCTGAACTGGTACGACTGTAGTCTTATGGTGAAACTATACTAACATGTCAACATGATGTGAATAAACACATCGTAAGAAGTAGAAAATGATCCAACACGCCGCTTTTACCTCACTAGACAGAAAGTACTAATACCACAGAAAAAAACAACGTAAAAAAAATTTACAAATTGTGTTTGCCACACAATGTGCCACTTTTGCCACATTGTTTAATAAACACGCCATAAGTTAATCAATTTCTTCTCATGTTGTCCGAAACCTTCTACTAAAATTTCATCATTGTCGCTTCATAACTTAGATTGTGGTGTGAATTAGACGAAAGCGTTTCTACAAATTTAAATGCCAGAGCTTGAAGTTATTGACACTTCACTTTCAATAAACAATTGTTAAAAAACTTCAAAATTATATGTTTCACTCAACACAAACCAATTAAATCGTGATTAATATTTTAATTATGCAAACACATAACCTTATAGCATAACTAAATGCAAACCAATATAACTTAATGAATACTGACTTACAAATAACATTTTTACAATAATTTTCAACAAAATATTCTTGAAATACAAATTTAACTTCGAATTTCTTTTCTATTTAAATATTTTTCTAAGTTAATCGCGATTTGACCTATTATTTAGATAATGTCAACATAATTTACAATTACAATATAACTTGAAAAAAATAGTTAAACCTACAAGTTTTTGTTTTGATTATATATTTAACAGTTTAACCTATGAAGTTGACTTTAATATCCGGTAATATTAGGATCGTTCAAATTGAATACAAATTGGTGAATTGAAATTTTGACATTATTAATCTGTATAATTATTTGTCGGTTATTAATCAGAAATTTTTTGAAAGCTCAATAACATCTGTACATGATAATTTTAATTGTAATAAGATACTGTATAATAGTTTTGCATTTTTTACTGTATGCATTTGCCTAATAATATTTCTAATATGAACAGAATAATTTGTTTAGGTTGGTAATAATAGAAGTTCGGTAAAATATTATAATAAGATTAATAAACATTTTATGATAACTTTAATTGTATTTTGTGTTGGCAGAAGACCACAAAAAAAGAAATACATAGTTTTGATGTTCGCAGCGTATTTTGAAATGAATTTTATTCAATCCTTAAACAAAGCTGTATGTATATCATCGGTGAAATTTTGCGTATAAGGGATTTATTATCTTTAACATGTAATAGGGTTATTAGTAATAATTTGGAAAAGTAATAATTTGGAGAATATGATGACTAATTTTGATAGCTCACTGTTAGTTTTTGCTTCTGAAGAATGTTTAGCTATGTTTAATTTTTTAATTATAACAAGTTTATATTTTCTGCCTCAATTATAAAATAAAAACCATAAGAACAGTATACATTTTTAAATAAACTTAATTTAAATAATTATGAAAAATTCAAACAATTCATATATATTCAAATTACATTACAACACTCATATACTAAATCTAGGTTTACGAAAACAAGCAAATCTAATTGTTATAAATGAAGGTATCATACTTCTGCATATTTTTCTATCTCAATTGTTTTTCATGTAAGTTAACTTACTGAATATTTTATTTTGATCTTTCATTTGTTGTAACAAAATAATAATTTTATTTACTTACCTAATGTGATATAAAAATCGTGTCTTAACTCCACGATCCCTATAATTTATATTTTGATTTCAAATATTGTGTTTCGAATGAAAAAAATTGAATAAATAAATAAATAATACAAAAAACTAGCTAAATTGAATAAAATACAAAATAAAAATTTATGGTTTATAACAGAAAAAAGTTTTTGTTCAAACAATGGAATAAACACTCAAACTTTTTTTAAATAAATATTTTCAACTAAATATAATATATAAACGTATATCTGTTGTTTTCGGCCAAAAATGTATAAAATAATAAAACTGTAGTAATAATAATAATAATAATAACAATAATAACACAGAGAGATTGCTAACATTTTGTATTCATATTTATGGTAAAATAACACAAAATTTTCAATGGGTTTTCAATGATTTACTATACACGCTCTGAAAATAAATATTACACTTTGTTGATGTTTTGTTTAAGCAAATTTATGTACATGTTCCTTGTTCTTATAGTTGTTATCTTATAATTTCTCTATTTAAGCTTATTCATACTTTATTTATTTCTTTCTATGTTTATTTATTAGAATTTTATTTAAATTGACTGAAATTGTGTTTTTTTAGTAAATTAACGACACTTAAGTTTTACTATGTTATTTATATTAGGTGAGGAATTAGTTCATATTTGATTTAATGGCAATAAGTTGCAAACTTGTTTTACTTTCAAATGCTGTTTTAAGTTTTAGTCGGTGCTTCCTATAATGTTTGTATGTGTTTTCTAAATAGATTACATAGAAAAATCACCCTATGTGATAAAGCCTTGGAATTTCGACTTATATGAAAATTATTTCCGATGTGCATTTATTTATCACTGTTATTTTTAAATTTTACTACTTTTCAAATCTAGAGATTTTTTATTATCCAGAGATTTAAAGTTAGGGATGTTTGGTGTTAACTGTAATAAATTATAAATTAACGTTTCTGAATATCCGCAGATACCGTGTCAACTGGGGATTAGGATTAACTTTGAAATAAATAAGTTTCTTAAGGAAATATATGAACCCTAATTTTAAAGTTTTGAGGATCGGGGAAAGCTATCGGGAAAACTCATATAGGTAAGGAATTCCAGAAACGAGAGACTCTATTGAAAAAGTCATGTTGCAAAGCAACAGTTCTGCATCTTTTTATTGCATCCATTTATTGTTTATTTCTGCTATTTCTATTTCTTTATATCTTTCTGTTGTCCATTTTCTGTTTATTTCTGTATCCATTTATTGTCCGCAGTTATCATCTAGCAAAATTAAGTTAATAGCCCAGTCGTGGTTGCCAGTACTCCCCATTGCTGTATTACTGGATGCCAGTAATCTACCATCACTGGACCAGTTGTATAGCCTTGTATCAAAAAAAACAAACACCATGCTTAAAAAGGATTAAAGCTCATAATTAGGACAAAGATATTTGCTACGATCATAGATTTATAGCTCAGTCACTGATAATAGTTTCAGATAAGAAAAGAATATCCGGTTCTAAATTTGGAAGATATTGATAAACTGAATGAAGATCCCAAGTAGGTTTTGCCAGACATTGACATACGGCCAAGCACTGGTCCATTAATGGTTAACATTACTTGGCTATTGTTACTGGGCCAATACTAGAACCAATCATCGGCCGATCTATGGTTTACAGAAAATAGCCAGTATATTGTTACCTTTGAATGGCCAAGCACTGGCCCATGAATGGTAAATATTACTTGGCTATTGTTATTGGGCCAGTACTGTAGCCATGAATTTGCCGATCTGTCATATTTTTTAAATTTCACTAGAGTATTATCCCTTTTAGAAATACATAGTTTGAAAAATTTCACATATAGTTTAGTTATCGCCTTGTCGGTTGAAAGACTATGGTAATATAGATAAGGTATGTTTTAATTTATTTTCATTTCCATTTTATTTTAATTATTTTGTAAATAATTTATTTTAATTTATGTATAAAAAATATTATTTTATATTTTTTTTAATGGCGGAGTACTGGCGGAGTCAAGGCGGAGTTTGCCATTACTCAGCCATTCCTGCAACTGAACCAGTTGTATGGAGAGTTTTGAATTTTTTCCGTCATTTTTATTTTATTTTAAATTAGTTTGTATTTAATTTATTTAAATTTACATATGATAATAATGTATATTTTTTTTAACGGCCCAGTCATGGCTGCCAGTATTTTGCCCGAGAATGGCAACCATATATTGTCCGAAGTTATCATCCAGTAAAATTATATTAATGGCCCAGTCGTGGTTGCCAGTACTCGCCCATTGCTGCATTACTGGCTGCCAGTAATGGACCATTACTGGACCAGTTGTACAACCTTGTATGGGATTGATCTTGAGTCCTCTTATGTTGGCGAAATTAATTGATAATTTCAAACAGATTCAAAAAGGAAACTGTTTTCAATTTAAATTTAAACTAACAAAAACAAAAAAAAGTCGAGCAAGTGCGGTTATAAATCTCTCGCTGAGGGTTCCGTGTGTACAATATTTGAGAAAACAACAGCTTTTGTTTGCATAGTTTCACGTTGGGTTGCATCTTTCCCAAAGCTGTTTATGGTGGCTAAAGAAAGCTTCAATAACACCAGCTTATAAATTATTTATATTGGAAAATATATTATCAATTTCTGCAGTTTCAACTGCTATTGGTTCATGAATTTTTCTTTGTAAATTTTTTTTGTAGAATAAAGTTTGAGAGCCAGCTCTGAGGATTTTATTGAAACCAACATTAAAGTCACCTATCACAATAGTTGGAGGAAAAAGTGTCGTCAAATTATTGCCAACGAGTGATTTGTCAACTGAACATTGGAGAGATCGGTATACACCAACAGGATTTGAGCTACTGCTAGTTGAACATTCACAATTACTAGCAGCAGATAGGGCATGATCGATTAATCGATTGGGACTAAACATCGATTAACGATTAATATGAAAATTTTAACATCGATTAATCGATTAATCGATTAAATACAATTTTTACTAATTTTAATATTTTTATTAATTTTTTTTAAACAAATACACGCGTTATATCATATTTAAAAGTTCAACTTTTACAATGACATAAGAATAAATAAAAATTTAATAGCTATTTATGTATTAAGGGCGTAAAGTAGGTCTTTTTTGCATAAGAGTGAAATTGTTGCTATAGGCGTTAGCCTAGGATGAGTATCTTACTCTTTGTCATTGAAGTTTTCAGGCCTTACAAAATTATGTGTTTGAAAATATACTGTACTAATTGAAAATGATAAGAAACAAGCTGTTTTCTTCAGAATGGAAAGTAATGGAGTTCAATATACTTCAAACCATAATTTACTGTTTGGATTAATAATAAAAATATTACTTAAGGCATAGTAAAGATATTTGCATTGGGATCAAATTTTGATATTAATGTACTTTGTGTTATACCCATAACAACTAAAAAAGTAATTCGTAAGAAAAAGAGAATACATCTTTAGACAATAAACCTTTTCACAATTCGGTACAAAATTTTAAACAATTTTAAACATTTTCGTAAATTTAGATTAATCGATTAATAATTTTTTTGTTCGATTTTTTTTTTTTTTTTTTTAATAAAATGTGTTGTGTAATAGGGTTTAGAATATGTGTCACAACAACACATAAATACCTTTTAAGACCTAGGTCTAGACCTGGGTCCCACAACAACTGGCGTTCTGAGGTGTAGATTAACGCTTTTTTTAAACATCTGTGGGTTGAAGCCACCTGAGACTAAGTGTTCCGGCAAACTATTCCATTTGTACGCAGTTCGGACAAAGAAGTCTCTCTGCGATCTGCCAGTATGACAGCGCGGGATCTTTACCGTTTCACTGGTTGCGGCAGCCGATTGCCGAGTGGAACGGGGGTAAGAATAAGTTTGAGGCATGATGCCGCTGATTTCATCTGAGCACTGCTGATGACGATATTTGTAAAAAACAACGAGGTCAGCAACAGTGCGACGATGTTGTAGGGAATCAAGCTGTGATGTCAAAGTTCGATCACCTATAATTCGTATAGCTCGCTTTTGAACAGAGTCCAAGAGGGCCAAGATGGAAACAGAGGCAGCACCCCAAACTTGACAGCAGTACTCCATACAGGGACGAATATAGGACTTATAAACATGGAGCAATTGGTATGGAGTGAAAAATTTTTTGCATCTATTTAGGAGGCCGAGTTTTTTAGACGCGCTTTTTGCCATCGCCATTACATGATCGTTCCAGAGTAGGTCATTTGAAACTGTGACACCCAATAAACGAATGTTTTTACATTCACCTATTGGTTCATCACACATACTAAATAAAATATCTTTGGGGAACTCGGTCTTTAATCTGGAAACAATCAACAGCTGTGTTTTGGTGGAGTTGAAATTGACAAGGTTTTGGTCACCCCAGTCGGCGACTTTATTCAGGTCTTTGTTCACGTTTATGGCAGCGTCTCTCCGGGCAGGATTAATTCGTTCGTGCATTTTACCTTTTGAAGGAAGGGGCTCGAACGACTTGTGCAGAGTACTATCATCTGCAAAACTATTTATTGGGTTGCTGGTGATTTTCAACAATTCGTTGATATAAATCAAAAATAGAGTTGGGGACAATACTGAGCCTTGGGGTACACCAGCGTTAATTAGTTTAGACTCAGAAGAATATCCGTCTAACCGTCTAAGGTTACCGAAATGTATCGGTCGGATAGAAAATTTTGAATCAGCTTCACAACATTGGGATGAAAACCGTACGCAACGAGCTTGTTGATTAAGTTGGCATGCCAGACTCGATCGAATGCCTTGGAGATGTCTAAAGCGATAACGTATGTTTCACCACCTTTATCAAGTATGCTGTTCCAACAATGCGCTACATAGTTTAATAGATCGGTAGTTGATCTTTTGTTTCGAAAACCGTATTGGCTGTCGGATATTAAATGATTTTCTTCCAGAAATTTTGAGATATGTGTATTAATATAATGCTCATAGACTTTGGATAGGACCGATAGTAAAGCTATTGGCCTATAATTTGAGATATCGGATCTTGGTCCCTTTTTGGGGACGGGCTGGACATTTGCCAACTTCCAGCACGAGGGAAATATACCAGATTTGTAGGATTGGTAGAATATTTTAGTTAAAGTTGGTGCAAGTTCTTTCGAAAAGGTTTTTAAAATAATGGGTGGAATATTGTCCATTCCTGATGCTTTGTTGATGTTTAACCCCTTTAAAAGTTTAGCGACTATTTTGGGTTTGAAGTGAAGTTCATTCATATTAACTCCTGAAGACTGGATTTGGGGTATTTCTTTAGGAGTTTCCAAAACAGTGGAGTTCAGAGCAAAGCGTTCAGCGAACAAGTTAGCTTTTCTTGCGGGATCATTGACGATTAAATCACCATCAATAATAGGGGGAATAGAAAATTTTGTACCAGAATTTAAAGAATTAATGGCACTGTAGAAACTCTTGTCAGAAACAGACATAGACGTAAGTTTTGAGGCTTTCGCTCTGTCAATTTCGGACTTTTCGTTTGAGATAATCTGATTAGATATTTTGTTGGCCTTTAGATATTGGGATCGATTAGTGGGAGTTTTGTTATGAATCCAAATATTAAATGATCTACGTTTGTTTCTAAGTGCCGTTTTGGCAGCTTTCGAATACAAGTATTTTTGTTTGGGTTTTACTATGGAGAAAGGGACAAATTTATTTATAGCAAATTGGATGGTTTCTGTAAAGTTTTGAGCAGAAACATTTACATTGTCAGTGTAAAAACAATGACGGTCGAAAGGGAAACCATGGAAAAAATTTTGAAGACCGCTCTTATCCATTTTTGAGTAGTGAAATATTTTACGGGGTTTGGGAGCTGTAGTTTTAAGTAAATCAGTTTTGATAACTGATGAGATTAAATAATGATCAGAATTTCCAATACTACCTTTCGCAACATCGACACTCGTAATATCTGGCATTGTGGTAAGATAGAGATCTAGTAGAAAACTATTATCACCGCCATTACGGGGAGTGAAAGTCGGGCTTTTTACAATTTGGAATAGGCCCTGAGACGCGGCAAAAATTTCTGCCAGTTTTCCACTATTGTCAACATCGTCGGTCGATTTGGAGAATTCCAACCATGATTTGTTGTGGACGTTGAAGTCACCGGTAACGATAACTTCACAATTAGGGGACTTTGCTCTAATCTCGTCCATAATTTTTGTCAGTGTATTAAAAAAGTTTGGGTGACGTTTGTTGGGGGACCGGTATAAAGCTATTGTAAAAAAAGTCATTTCTGGAAGACAAATCTTTAAAACCATTGTATTGAAGCCGTCACCGTGTAGTTCAAAATTTGGAAAGCGCGTGTACGCAACACTCTCATGAATGAATGCGCATACGCCCTGATGGAGTTTGAAAGCTGATTCGAGCCTATATTTGGAATTAAGCGATTCTATAAAGAGAAAATTTTCAGAAACTTGTGTTTCTGTAAGGAATAGAATGTTCGGTTTGTCGTGCTCAAGATGATGTTGCACGTGGTCATGGTTAGCGTTCAATCCGCAGATGTTTTGAACATGTATTTTAAAATTTTTTATTGATTCATATATGTTTTGTCCCTGCAAATTCCGTGGACATGCCGCTTTATGGGCGGGTGGATTGCGCAAATTTGCTTTACCACTTGCAGACTTATTTTTTTTCGGTTGTACTGCCATATATATATCAAAATGTTTATTTTATTTTTTTGTGTTTTATTTTAAAATGCATAACTAAGTAAAAAATCCTATCATACTACAAAATATGACATATGCCAATATTTCATGATAAGATGAAGAAATAATAACAAAATAATAAGTGAAAAACAAATTGTGAGAAATTTGCAGAAACAAAACAAAACTAAATGCCAATAATCCAGCTGATGCAGCGCACCCCAGACGCACCGCCCACCACTTCAATCGAGGCACAAAGCCACACATAACTACGTGTTGGTTCGATTCTCGGAAGAGCTAATGAGCGGTACCGCTACGGAACGCTGCCCAGCTAAGACTGGAAGTGCTGCCGTTGACTAATTAAAGTTCGTCCGCCAGCACCCTAAGATATCATCTTGGCTAATGACATCTCCTGCCATTGCCAGTGGTATGTGATATCTCACGCTAACTCATATGTCAATGGCAGGGACTGGAGTACGCAGGGTAGTCAGACCCGTAGATCAACATTGATCATAATCGATCAAAATCGATCCCTCCTGCGGCAAATTCAAAACAATTTGCGAAATGATCAATTAATCGAACAATCGATTAATCTAACCATGCCCTAGCAGCAGAGCTAAATCAAAGTGATGGTGGCTACTATTTTCGTTTATATGTATAATAGTTAGGTTAAATAAATTTTTTTTAAATGTCTTATAGATAAAAATAAAATTTTCTCCGGAGCGACTTGAGTGAAACATAATATCTTTTTTTTTTGTTTTTATTTTAAAATGCAAATTCACTCAAAATATTTTTTAATAAATCAATTTTATTTTAAAATAATCTTTACTCGATGTTTCGAAATTCAAAATTTCATCGAAAATTGAATTTAAAATAAAAAAATTGAATTTGAAATGAAAAAACTTGAATTTGAAGTGAAAAACCTATATTACGTTACATATATATTTTTAAAAAGAAAACTCTGCCAATCCAAATTCATAAAAAACAAATAAGTTATAATTTCACAAATATGTAGATTATTTTAGAAAATTTGTTAATATGCTTTTATATCAAGATTCAAGTTAAAATGTGAGAAAATAATTAAAATTCCAAAAGAATCTGGAAAACCAAATGAACTCACATTGATCATGTTTTAATATCACTAAAGCATAAAATAAAAGACAGCTGGTGAATTTATATGTCAAGAGAAAAATGTGTAAAACCTAGGTAGGCACATTTAAATTTAGTCGTTTACTTTATATCGTTTACAATTATCAATGTACATAAGAATTCAAATTAATGTTTAGTATGTATGTATTACACACGGTTCAAATAAATCGTTTGACGAGTGTTGGAGCTTCTATAAAATACAAGTATAGACCAGACATTCCAAATAATTTAAAAACAATATAATACTTTATTATAAATTCATAAGTTTTTTTCAAACAATATGCTTCAGTTCAAATTTTAGTTTTTGGAGTTTTAAATATGTCGATAA
>CAVNZG010000100.1:0-60971 GCA_963693315.1 Diogma glabrata
ATTATAATAAATTATAAATTAACGTCTCTGAATATCCGAAGATACCATGCCAACTAGGGATAAGAATGGAATGCAAATTAAGATTCTCTGAGAAATTTATGAACGTTAACTTTAAAGCCTTGAGGATTAAATTCATCAGGGAAAACCCAGGAAGGTAAGGCATTCCAAAGATGAGAGACTCTGTTGAAAAAGTCACGTTGGAAGGCTACAGTTCTACACCTAATTATTTGAACTGTAAAGGGATGCGCTGCTACGTTTGCTCTGGTGTGACGCGAAAGGTTTGCTGATTTAGGTAAAATCGATTTGATCTCTTCAGAAGCTCGTTCATCCATAATATATTTATAAAATATAGTCAAATCAGCAACATTTCTTCTGTGCTGCAAGGAATCAAGACCGTTAGTAAGACTTGGGTTACCAATGAGTTTAATAGCTCTACGCTGTACAGAATCAAGGCAGTTGAGACTACTCAAGTAAGCTCCACCCCATATGTGAGAACAGTATTCCATGCAGGGACGTATAAAAGATTTATAAACTAAAAGAAGTTGTTCGCTATCGAAAAACTTACGACATCGCCCCAAAAATCCTAACTTTTGAACAGCATTCTTAGCCAGATTAAAAATATGAGAATTCCACTTCATATTATTTTCAATCTCAACTCCTAGAAGTCTGACAGACTCATTTTCTAAAAGATTTTTGGGGCCAAACGTTAATGGAAAAGGATTGGGTGTCGTTATCCTAGAAAAATGACAAACCTGTGTTTTGCTTGTATTGAATTCAACACTGTTAGCAATACCCCAATCCATAATTGTTTTAAGATCAGTGTTAAGGGAATCTATCAATTTTGACCTACACTCACTAAGCGCTAAGGGTGTATATAATTTAGGTGCTTCATGAGACGCATGAAGCGTGCTATCATCAGCAAAACTATGTATAGGATGAACCGTTGAGTCCAACAAATCATTAATATAGATAAGAAAAAGAGTTGGTGACAAAGCGGAACCCTGAGGAACTCCTGCATTAGTTGAAAAAGTATTCGATGATACACCGTCAACATTGACCCGAAACTTTCGATCAGATATAAAGCTCTGTGTCCAAGATATAAGCTGCTCGTCTAAACCATAGGATCTCAATTTGCATATAAGGTTGTTATGCCAAACTTTGTCAAATGCCTTGGAAATATCAAGAGCAACACCGAATGTTTCTCCAAAGTTTTCAAGCGACTTGTTCCAGATATGAGTGACAAAAGACAGCAAATCTCCCGTCGCTCTTCCTTTTCGAAATCCATATTGTCTCTCATTAATTAATTTGGAAGACTCTAAGAAGCTCATTAAATTAAAATTGACATATTTCTCAAAAATTTTAGCAACTACCGATAAAATTGAAATGGGTCTGTAATTCGTAGGATCAGTCTTACTGCCCTTTTTTGAAACTGGCTGTACACTAGCCATTTTCCAAATTTCAGGAAAAATTCAAATATATATACATATATATATATATATATATAAATATATATATATATATATATATATATATATATATATATATATATATATATATATATATATATATATATATATATATATATATATAAATATATATATATATATATATATATATATATATATATATATATATATATATATATATATATATATATATATATATATATATATATATATATATATATATATATATATATATATATATATATATATATATATATATATATATATATATATATATATGTGTATATATATTGTCGTTTATTTTAGATTTTGTTCAAAAGCATGCTTTACCAATTGTTGGTGATCGAAATTTAATATCAACCATATTATTTTTGCCGTTTTACACGTCAATAGCTTTGTGCAAACTGTCACACTGTGGAAATCACATGTCATACGAACAATTTATGGTCCATGTAAAGTTGCTGAAATCTGTTTAGAATCCGAATGAATTATGAAATCTGTCAGTTTCTTGGAGGCTGCGATGTAATCGTATTCATTAAATTCAACCGGATTATATGGTTTGGTCATGTAGAAAGGGCTTCATTAGATAGAATGATAAAAATATCTGAGAGTGTGCTTAAGACCAAACGGCAGAAATGAAAACTTCATTGGCAATCGCAATCAATTCATATCGTATTAGTAGTATTTGGATCGTATTAGTAGAATAAATTAGAAACAAGTCAGAACGATAATCCGCTAACTACACACACTAACCTCACAATGTAAACCAAATAATTGTCAAAATTATTACGTACAAATAATAACTATTAAATTAATAAAGACAATAATTACGTATGAATACGAAAGAATACGAATCCATCATCGATTTTGCAATCTGAAAAAGACAGTAATCAAACATTCATAACCTCGTATTATAATTACTCATAAAAATAACTTGTGTCTCAAACATATTTATTTTTGAATATGGGAAAGTAAAAGTTAACAGAGAATTGAGCATTGTTGCCGTTTGCAAGTCACTATCGGCTAAGTGCCACCACTTTTAATTATTTCATTTATCATGATTACCATCCATGTTTAATCATACATAAGCTATGCTTCTTTGTATAGAATTTATGCGATTTCCGTCTCGTAATCGTGAGCTTTAAATCGATATAATCGATTTCATCAAGTATCAAGTTACAAGTATTAAGTCTTCACTTAATTTTAGAACCATGTATTACATACAATTCCAAACCGACAACATATTTAGTGAAGATGATAAAATTCCAATATATATAATTTCGATAAACAAATGTAATTGTTTCAGCATTCAGGTTATACTATCTTTCTTACGTTATTTTTAATTTCATAAAATTAAGTTCAATAAAAAAACATTGGTCAAAGCAAATTACCGTTTAAAACGATAGTTAAATGAAAAGCAAATTAATTGTACACAACAACTTTCCAAATTTTCATGATGATTAATGTATTAATGCATAAACAACAAACACACATACTTTCAATTTTATATATATTCAATATTTATTTAGCTTGATAACTCGAATGCAAATTGCAAAAGACAGTATCAATATAACTTTAAAAAACTGCGTTATAGATCAATTTTTTAAACTTCGTATAAAGAAATTTTTATTATTTTTATGAATTCATAAATAAAAAAAATAATTTTAATGGTATTTAATAAAAATTAAAAAAAAAACAGTAAAAAAATATGTACCATACCAGGAATTGAACTCAGTATCTACAGCACATCAGTCGAGCAAGATATCCACAACGCAATTTGAAACGTTAAGAAATGATAGAAAGATTTTAATTTAAACCTTAATAAAGTCTTTCATGTGAGAGCATCACGGATCAGCCTAACTTACTACCTACGGAAAAATCTGTGTGTGGTGCGCCTAAAGAAGTTTTCACTTCAAATAGCGTCCTAACAACAACCAGCTGGTATTCGTCGAAGAGACCTTCGTGATATAGGGTGTCAGTTTTGACTGAGGTCAACTGGTAATGGAACGAGATGATTGGAAGCTGATTGCACAGACGGCCAAATCCCTCCATGGGATGTAAACGCCAGAGAGAAGGCTTTTATCTCGAGATCGATGCTAGATGGGACAAAATAATCCTAGGTGATATTTATTAAGGGTCGAAAAAGGACGTCTAGTGGTAGTATTGAATTACCTTGAAACTCAGAAACATTGTAGATATAGGCCAAAGTAGGGTTTTTACATTAGAACCTATATATTTAAGGTTTTTTTTTAATTGAGTAATTCAAACTACAAACTTTTTGCTACAAAATTTTTTTGTAAAGTGTACGATTTTGTAGATATGATGAACATTGATTTGCACTAAAGCAAACGTGTCTTCGCTAAGGTCTTCAGAATAAAAATAAAATATCAATAAATTAAAAAAAACAATGAAAATCATTTTCACGCAGTAGCCCACGATGCAATAATATTAATATGAAATGAATGATTTTCATTGTTTTTTTTTATTTATCGAAATTTTATTTTTATTCTGAAGACCTTAGCAAAGACACGTTAAAAATGAAGATTGGTCGTTAAAAATTTTCCGAGACGTTGACATATTCATATTTACATATATTTTAGATTTACAATATCAATTGCAAGTACGTATTGTGTTGCAGTAAAAAATATTTTATTATTTCATATTAATAAATAAACTTAGTATATAAAATCTCAATTTACATGAGCGAGATCTTTATTTAATTTTCATTCTTTAGATAATACCAACAAAATATAATCCTTTACATATGCAGCATATTTTTTTAAACTAAAAAGCTCACAGAGTAAAACTTTCAACAAATCAAAAAAACCTTTAATTGTTATAAACAATAAAGGATGAGCTTTCGAAAGAAAAAGTCTGATATTTTTCTTATTTTCCTTTTCTGAGATATTTTCCTTTCAATATAAAGAACAAAAAAGAGGTTGGAAGGCGCATGGAATATATTATCATCTGGGCGTGAACAAAAAATTATTTATATTTTTTTGTTTTATTTTTTTTCAAAAGCTTACACCTTCTTTCTAACATTACAATAATTGTTTTACATTTATTTTTTCAACGTTTTTTAAGAATAGACTTTTAGAAGTAATTTTCGTTGACTTTTTTTTTAAATTTAAACTTATATTTTATCTTACCTGTATTTGTTGCCAATATCGTGGTTCGAGCATAATTTATTTAAGAAAACGGTTTGCAAAACCAAAAGTTCGTTTCACTTGTTACTTATTCTTTTCTATTTCAATTATATTCTCAAATTTAAACAAAATGTTGGAAATTAGCTTAACACCAATCAACACTATTCACCACAAACACATAAAAATTATTAACATCACTAAGATTTATCACTAACCACAAATAATTGTATCATCTTATTATTATTATTATTAAAGATGTTTTTTCTAACCAACAACTACAAAGGAATTTATAGACTAAAAAACACTTTTCAATTAAACTTATAAAATAGTTTTTCTTCTCAACTATTCATCAATTAATTTTCTAATACCTATTTCAAGTAAATCTTCTCAGCACCTCTTACCTATCGCAATGTATTTGTATGACTGCTTTAAATATTTTCACAATTTTCACTTGCAAAAATTGCTTTTTATATTTCTTGTTGTTGTTTTGTTATTTTTGTTTTTCTTTTATTTTCTTTATTATTATTTTTTTTTCCATCAATTTAAAAGAAAAAGAAATTTTCTGTAACCCGAAAAATACGAATGTTCCACAACTCTCCAAACAAATAACAGCAAACAAAACAAAAAAAAAGGAAAACAAAAATACGAATACAAGAAAATAATAAAAAAAAATCTTTTCATGTGAAAATGAAAATTTGTTGAATGGTTAAGGAAAATCAGAAGGGAAAAAGGAGAGAAATTTTTGTTTTCTTATTTATATTTTTTTTTCTTATAAAAATAAATAAAAAAACAACAAATATTAATATACAAGAAAAAATTGATAGCAAAAAAAAGAAAAGTCGGTTGGAAAATTTTATTGTTTTAAGGAAAAACGGATTTAACTGATATGGATTGGGTAGACTTTTTAAGGAGAATATTATTGAACCACGTGGACTCATGCGTAGACATTGTTTTTTGGATGTAGTGGGAATAGGCGAGATTATTCCTTAAGAAAAGCATGTTGGAGATAGGAAAGATTATTTTCATTTTATATTGGTTTTTATAACCAACATGAATGGTTGGTTGGTATAGTGTGAAACGATTTTTTTTAGAAATTCTCAATTTTATTCCAAGTGATTTAAAAGTTTGCTTATTAATTGTGTAATTTAAAAATTTTGTGATTGAAAAGAATTATTGTGTTTTGAATTTTTTTGTGTGTTGTAGTTGTTTGTTGAGCTCTTTGGAAGATAGGTTTTTAAGATCGAGTTATTATAGTTATACTTTTGTGCTATTTGTTCTTGGTTATCTTTTGTGTTGTGTGATTTCTTTGATCAGTGTCATGGAATTCGTGTTAGAATACTATTTTATCCACGGTTATCTATGAAAATTTTTAAAATAATTTTTTTTGTATTTGGTTATGATTCGGCTTCATTTTGATTATACGTATATAAATAGAAAGAACATCAAGTGGAATGATGTTCTTCTTATAAAAGGGTTTCCATAGATCGAAATTTTTGTTTTTTTAACATTCTTCAGCAACGCTGAGATGTTCCTATAAGATTCTTTACGGAGAACAGACTTCAAGTAGACACCATCTTGAAATAGATCAACATAACGAAAGTCTATAAGGAAAGTCTATTAGTCTAAAATTGTTTATTATTTGAAAAGAATTTTATTCAAACATTCTCTATGTGAAATTTCGACCGCAATTTTATGTAGTGCTAAAAATTACGTCTTTGCAAGATTCGATTCGAATAAGAGATTTCAGTTGGTTTTTTCATTGTTTCATGAATCTACAAATAGTTTAACTCTTAATTTTAATTTCACCTATGCACCTGTGCACCTATGCACCTGCTACGGTTGTGAATTATGTTTATCTGAGCTTAACAACATGGCAAGTTTTAGTTTGTTATGAATTTTAATACGAATAACGGTTAAGGTTTTTTTTGTTCAGCTTTTGTATTTTGCTTCAAAGAAATTTACAGCAAATTCATCTAAAGTATATTATCGTAATGTGTTTAGTTACAAATCGTATTAATGCTTCGTTGAGAGTAATTCTACATGACAGATGCTTCTGCTATGTGCAGATTTTGTTGGGGGTAGGTTAATTTATGTAATTAATTTATGATATCGGCCAGCATGATCTAATATCTGAAAGCCACGATACTGTAATGTAGCGAAATAATTGTTGATGGAATCTTCATACTATTTTGTTAGTAATTCTGGACATCTTTTCCCAAAAGGCTAGCAACCAGCCGCTTAGGAGTAGTATTTCCGAACTTGAAACGAGTTAAAATTTGCTGATGAAAAAAATGCATAACAAGTTCAAATATCCACACCAACGACCAGTGCAAACAACTAAATATATGTTTTTTGCATGCATTAAATAAAGTAAATTCGTTCAGAGGTTCTACAAAAATAAATTTAATTCAGTAAATTTGTTATATTTACTTAATTCTATAGATAGAAAATAATTCTATAGATAGGGACTTTTTAGGGATTTTTGTAAGCAACTAAACATTGCTTAAATGTTTTCATTTTGAAAGTATATTTTGATTTGTCTCAGAAAAAACTTCACTTTTCTAGTGTAAAAACTTCAATTCTAGTGTATTTTGTAGTCTGATTTTTACTCTAGGCATACAGTTTTTTCTTTTATTCATACTCTAACAGTGATTAGTGTATTTTCAACAAACACATGTTGACACCATTATCCAATAACTATTGATGAGAGATTCCAGCAATTGTTACATAAGTATATCCGCGACTATGGACAACAAATTCAGAAATCAATTTTTTTTAATTTCGACGCAGTCTCCAATGTTTTATTGTGTTCTTGTGTTTGGTGACCATCTGAAGCATATGAGTATATTTATGGCACAACTTAATGCCCCAATTCAATTTGCTTGCTCAGCCTACGTCGTCATAGAAAATCTTAGGCCCACGAAGAGCCAACGAACATTCACTGATATCCTTATAAAAGTCCTTAGAACTTTCTTTTGATGAACTTTCGAGAATCGATCGTCTGGTTAATTTCTGCAAAAATCTTTCTGTCTTTAAACCTGGCAACCATATCATTTTTTCATATTTTTCTATCCAATATTGTCATTACGCTCTAATAACGGCAAGGACTGCGAATTTATAGAAGTAAATGCAAATTTTATAGTCTAACATTCTAACATGTGCTCAGGAGAAACATTATTATCTCAGGTCAGACGTTTTATTCGTTTAATGGATTGACCAATTCCATTTCCATTGAAGAAAATATTCCATATATTTATTAAGAGATTTTGTGAACGATCACCTGATCTGGATGAAGAACCATATACATTTGTAAGAGTATGGTTTTTGGGGGTACTATTGAGATTGTTTCATGCACACTTCAAATCACACAACATCAAAATTTTTTATAAAGAAATCTGTTTCGTTCTAGTTCTAGTAGTTGAGCATGTTTTTGAGCTCTGAAAGAATAATTTGGGAATTCGAATTTTTCGTATCAACTGTTTCAGAAGCACCCGCTAAAAAACAAAACATAACATTCCCTGGTCTAGCGTGAAATTTATTAAAAACTGTATTACTTCAAGAACCTTATCACAAGCATCTATCACGAGATGAAACAGCCGATTGCTTAGAATATGTTGTTTATGTTGTCTTTGCTTCATTTCAACTTTGACGATTTTTTAACTTGAAGCTACAAATTTTTTAATTTGTTAATACAAGTTCTCTTTGAGGAGTTTTCTGGACGTATGGTCGATTTTAGCCAGATGATTTCTAACTAAAGTTTGTTGGCGATCAGGGTGCATAGATAAATTTTGTCTTGCGATAAAATAGTAAAGCGGCTCCATAGCGAGATAGTATCATATCCAATTTAAGAACATAGAGCATCTACTAGACTAGACCATCTTACTCTATTTGGGGCAATCGCTTTTTACTCTCCTCATGTCGTGCCAATTTGTTTCTCTTCTACTAGCACCGTTTTCTTCCAACTCTTTGCTGGTTTTCCTACCCTTCTTTTGCGTTGTGGTTTCCACTTAAGGAACACCTTTGTAACATCTTCGGCTGGTTTTATCAGTGTGTGTTCTATCCATCTCCATTGCCTTTTTCTTATATTGGATTCAATGTTTATCTGCTATGTTTTTCATAGAAGTTCTTCGTTACTGATCGTATCAGGCCAGAAGCATTTGACTTGTAATCTTTTGTGTGGACTTACAGGTCCATACAGCAGTACTGACTTTTCACAAGCATTCAACATTCCTAGCTTTTTTCTTCTTGACACGACGGACGCATTCAAGATCTTATAGAGCATGTTGAATGTATTTCTGGTCTTGTTAATGTTTTTTCTACAGTACAACCAAGGTTCACCAATTTATCGACATCCTCGACTTGTGCGAGTTCTCAAAATCAAAAGTGAAGAATTTTGCTTCAGTAAGAGTAAGATTCATGGAGAAAAATGCAAGTGCGTCCAACATGCATTGTTGTACTGAAGCAGCCCATACAAGGTTGTACAACTGGTCCAGTAATGGTCCATTACTGGCAAACAGTAATGCAGCAATGGGCGAGTACTGGCAACCACGACTGGGCCATTAACATAATTTTTCTGGATGATAACTTCGGACAATAAATGGTTGCCATTCTTCGGCCAAATACTGGCAACCATGACTGAGGCTGTATTCTAAACCAAAACTTATTTGAAACTTATTTGTGGAGACTTACTTATTTGAATAAGTAACCTTAAGAGGTGACTTATTTGAAATTTTTTTTCCATAGAAAAATCTAATTCGATTTGACAGTGTCAAATATTTTTATATATGTTTACTAAATGATTTTCAGGAATAAAACTTCTTTTTCGATTCGTAATAAAATTGATGTAATAATTTAAAATGAAAAAAATAGTTCTGAAAACTCTTTTAATTGATCAAATCAAATAAATCGTTTTAATCAAATGTATTTTCCAATTTGCTTTTTGTTGCTGTCAAATAAGTATGCTAAATCGTTTAGAATAGCTTTTAAATACTTATTTAAAATGGCGGTGAATAAGTAAGTCTACATAAATAAGTTTCAAATAAGTCGTCGTTTAGAAAACAGCCTGAGCCGTTAAAAAAAATATACATTATTATCATATGTAAATTTAAATAAATTAAATACAAACTAATTTAAAATAAAATAAAAATGACGGAAAAAATTCAAAATTCTCCATACAACACCGCCCTGACTCCGCCATTAAAAAAAATATAAAATAATATTTTTTATACATAAATTTAAATAAATTATTTACAAAATAATTAAAATAAAATAGAAATGAAAATAAATTAAAACATATACCAACCTTTTCTATATTACCATAGTCTTTCAACCGACAAGGCGATAACTAAACTATATGTGAAATTTTTCAAACTATGTATTCCTAAAAGAGATAATACTCTAGTGAAACTTAAAAAAATGACATAGATCGGCAAATTCATGGCTACAGTACTGGCCCAATAACAATAGCCAAGTAATATTTACCATTCATGGGCCAGTGCTTGGCCATTCAAAGGTAACAATATACTGGCTATTTTCTGTAAACCATAGATCGGCCGATGATTGGTTCTAGTATTGGCCCAGTAACAATAGCCAAGTACTGTTAACCATTAATGGACCAGTGCTTGGCCGTATGTCAATGTCTGGCAAAACCTACTTGGGAGTACAGCTCTGACTGCTCAAAGTTGTTAGACTGTTTGATGTTGTTAAAGATTCGTTACAGTCTTTTTGCCTAAAACCCAAAAAAATTTAATTTATTCTTGTATTTTTAACAGTGATTCGTCCCTCCTGAATAATAATTCACCATACTTACAAAATTCCTATATTTGATATATTAATGTTGAAGCTGAAAAGTTTGAACGGCAGTGGGCTTTATCTTTTGATGGCAGTATAATGTTTTACGATATTGAATTGCTCAAAAAATTAAGTAATTTTAGGCCGAAGATGCATTCTAAAGCTTTTATTCTGATGCCATTAATTGTAGCGGCTATAGCTTTAAGTATATCACCTATTTAGACAAAAACGAGATCTAGCTTCTTTTTTACTCTATTAACAAAGCACTGGAATGCCTGTGCTGATTTTTGTAAGCCATATGACATACGAGTGAATTCGAACAATCCGATATGTTTAGTGTTAGCAGTTTTGTGAATATTCTCATATGCCACTGGGTTTGGTGATATACTCTTACCAGATCTATTTTGAACAAGAAATTCTATTGAACATGTAGCATGAGTTCTTATTGTGTATCGTTTACTAGGGTACATTGTGTGCTTACCCGTAGAGATTTAAAGTCAATTAAAGTCAGTTTTATCAGTTTTTAAGTTGTTGGTTAAGATATTTTATATTTTTATATCATTTTTATATGAGTTAGTTATTATTATTGTTGTACAAAATTTTTATTATTGTTGTATTATTGTACAAAAAATTTGCTAAACCGCTGACCGTGCGCCAAAAATTCAGGCAAAATTCATTTCTTTGGCGTGTTGTATAATTATGAACTGTGCCTACAATTTTAATGATATATGTTTTTGAATTAAGTTGTTTTGTATCTTGAATATTTAAATAATTATTCAAGCATCTAAAAGCAGATTGTTTTGATTATACAGAAATACTGTAGGGGTTTATTTTGCTAAATTTTATCACGATCTTTAAACATTTTTTGAGGAGATCCACACCAAAACGCTACATTTCCGTTATTAAATTTTTTAGCACAATTTGAAAAAATTTGATTATATCATTACATTGATTGCATCACGTCTAAAGCAAGCTCCAATTCCACAAAGAGGAAATACAATTCTAAGTAAAGCATTGATAAATTTTCGAGTTTTCGCTATAATTCAGTAATTAGAACTGATCTAAGCATACACAACTTATTTTCAGAAGAACATGTGATTTGCAACGTTTTGGTGTGAACCTCCACTATTATTAAAACGTTTAGCTGTCACCAGTATACCGAACATGAAAGGAAGGAGTATTATAGCTAGATGTTGTCGTATATGAGACCTCCAAGGCATTCTTATGGAAATTCAACGATTGTCTTGTGGCTCGTGGAGATTTACGTAATAAAAGTATTAAATTATCAACTTGATTAGAGCATTTACCGTAGTAGTATCTGTCGAATGGTGTAAGAGATCCAACTACGCTCCTATGATGCAGAGAATCCATACCTGATGTTATCGTTGGATCATCAATCAGTTTCAAAGCACATCTATGAACATTTTAAGAGGTTTCTGGTGCTGCAGCCCATAAATGGGAGTTAAATTCGAAAATCGGTCGTATGAGGGATCGATTTTGATCGATTATGATCAATGTTGATCTAGAGGTATGGCTACCCCGCGTACTCCAGTCCCTGCCATTGATATATGAGTTAGCGTGAGATATCACATACTCATATATAGGGTGCTGGCGGAGGAACTTCACTACTATCCAGCATTACTTTGATAGGTCTTTGGGATGAAAAATCTTCTAACCAACAGATCAAGGTCTTACAGACTCCAAATGAAATAAATTTATTCTTAAGAGACCGATGCCAAACTCTGTCAAGCGCCTTGGAAACACCAAGGGAAATAATATGAGACTCACCAAAGTCATGAATTGTTTTACCGCGTATTTCTCTGTGAGGACTAGCATGATGTCACCAGTAAACCGAGTTTTACGAAATCTATATTGCTGGTCTTGGAGAAGATTTTTGTTTTCGAGATATGCCATTAGTTTATAAATAATAATTTTTTCCATACCTTTAGCAAGTATCGAGTTTAATTCAATGGGGCGATAGTTTGATGGGTCAGACTTGTTGCCCTTTTTCGGAACTGGTTGAACATTAATCAGTTTCCACATTGATGGTTAAAGACCCGAGCTAAGGGACAACTGAAAGATACTAATAAGTGAACGGACCAGTGTATCAGCACAACGTTTTAGTACAATAGGTGGTATACCATCCGGACCAACAGATTTGCTAGGATCTAGATTATGCAGTGTTGACCACCAAATTCTTGGACGAAAGTAAATTTTGTTCATTGATGATTGGAAAGGTGTAGTGTTCGGTGAATTTATACCGAAATCATCGACGACAGAGTTAACAGTAAAATTTGCGCAAGTAGATCTGCCTTCGCTTTGATTTTCGTTACTGGGTTTTCTTGGTTATCCATTAATGGTGGAATAGAAGATTTGATAAAGTTATTGCCAACCTCTCGGATAAAATTCCAATACGACCGGCTGCAGTTTTTGGCGCGTAAAATTTTGCGCTTAGCAGTTGAAAAGAAATTTAGCTTTTTAAAAATAATATGACAGCCCTGATATAAAGAGATCGACTGCTAGGAGATTTATCACTCTGGAATTTGTCAAACGAACACATTTGGTAATTTTAGGTATAGAACATTTTAGCTATAGAACATTAATTTTAGCTAATTCTAGCTATAGAACATTTGTCAGAAAACCAAGATTTGGACCCATTTTTCTTTTCACAGTACTGGTTGGAATATAAATTTTGAACATGATCAATGCAGCTGCTTGGTTAACAATTTTACTCTGCAGAAATAAACGCCAGTCAATTTCGTTGTTAGAGAATTTGTAACAAACGTCGCCTGTAAGAGAATTAAATGCTTCCAGGGTCTGATTATGGTGGTAAGTAGGACTACGGTATAAATAACACATATAGAAGTCATGTTTATTAATGACGATTACAGTGTAGAAGCATACTATGTATAGTGTAATTGCATTGTATTTTTCTTTGCGGCGAGGAATGAAATATTATTATTAGTCAGAGTTGATTTAAGCACTTCAAACTACTAAAATAAGCTCCAAAGAGGGAAGCATAAATGATTTGTATATTAAAAGAAGCTGTTCGCAATTGATAAACTTACGGTTTAAGTTTTAAAAAAAAACTGAGTTTTAATTACATATTTCAAAATAATATCCTTACATAAACTAATATTCAGAAACTTTAATTCAAAAACAAACAAAATATACATAAGAATTAAATATTTAACATAACCCCATTGCATTTATACAAAAAGGGTGTTTATTCTTGGAAACCGCTTTAGTCAGATTGTCAGCTGCCATTTGATCTGTTGATATAAAAGTAACATCCAGAATATTGTTTTCAATTTTTTCTCGGATGTAATGAAAACGTATATATCTATATGTTTAGTTCGATGTTTGAATCCGGTTTAGCTAACTTTATAGCACTCTGATTATCACAGAAAATTTTAAAAGGTTGTTTCAGAGAATCCCCTAGCTCTTCACCAAATTGCTTAAGCCAAATAGCTTCTTTTGCAGCTGAAGAGAGAGCCATATACTCAGCCTCAGTGGTAGATAAAGCAACAGTTTGCTGCCAACAGCTGTTCCATGTTATAGCACTATTAGCAAATTTAAATAAACATCCATTACTGGATGGTCGTTTATCAATATCGGATGCCCAATGGGCATCAGAAAATCCCACTAAGTTACCATGTCCAATATTTGTATAGCGCAGTTCATAATTAATTGTACCACGTAAAAACCTAAAAATTCTCTTCACTGCTTTCCAATGTAGAACACCATAGTTTGAATTGTACACTGAACCAAATATAATAAACAGCCAACTGCTTCTTGATATGGCATTTTATTGTGATATTGATCGTCTTTGTTATCTGATACCATATTAATTGATAACTTCTTATTGTTGTCTCTCGGAGTTGCTACAGATTTACAATTTTCCATGCCAAATCGTTGTAAAATTTCCTTAACATTGATTGATCCAATTCAATATAATTATCTGTACGATATATCCGAATGCCTACACAATTTGATGCACTGCCCATATCTTTCATTTTAAAAGTAGAACTTAACTAGTTCTTTATTTTCTCCAGAACAGTTGCATCTTTCCAAAAAATTAGATCATCAACGTAAATTGCCACAAAAAAATCTCTATCTGTATTAAAATATACACATGGATCCAATTTTGATTTACTTAAACCGAATGATTTAAGAGCCTTTTCTAATTTACAATTCCATTCTCTACTTGCCTGTTTTAAGCCATTCATAGTCCGATTTAACATACAAACTAAGTTGGTATTATCATTAAAACCTTGAGGTTGTTCTATATAAATATCTTCTTGTAATTCACCTTGTAAAAATGCTGTAACAGCATCCATCTGATGAATTTGCATATTACATTTAATGGCAAGAGCCATAAAAAAGGTATAGACGAATATCGTACTACAGGCGAAAAAGTTTCATGGTAATCTATACCACATTCTTGTGAGCAACCTTTTGCTACTAGCCTTGCCTTATAACGCATAATATTTCCATCATAATCTCGCTTCGTTTTGAATACCCATTTAGTTATAATTGGCTTATTGTTTAGTGACAAAGTAGATAACGTCCCTGTGTTATTTTCTTTTAGCGAATTTATTTCTTCACTCATAGCGGCTTTCCAACATTGTGCATCATAGCGTGAAATTGCATCTTCGACTGTAATTGGATCAAAAACATTATTTTTATTTAATGAAAAATAACTTACACTATCATTGTTACTGGTTTGACGAGTTATTCTTTTAGGAATGGTTGAATCAACTGTTATCTTACATTAGGAATGTAATCAGGATCTATTATGATATTGTCTGATATATTGCTAACAATAGTCGAATCATTTGATGTTGCGAAAGAATCAAGTTCTAACCCTTCAGTATTTACATTCGAATCATTCTCGCTAGTTTCATCTTTTACACCGATGTTGAATGTGTCGCTTACCTCACTTCAGTGAATTCCTCCATTATAATTTTGTTAGAATCACTTGACTTAAATTCTAATTTTTCGTGATAAATTACATCACGACTTATTAGAAGCTGTTTTCTTACACCATTTATACATCGATAACTCTTTGTATTAGAATTAGTATCATAACCAATCAATTTATTAGATTAGAATCGAATTTTTGTCTCTTTTGTTTCGGTATATGAACCATCACATATGAACCAAATATCTTTAAATTCGATATATTCACTTTATTGCCAGTCCATATTTCTTTAGTTGTCGTATTTAAAACAGAATTAAATGACTTGTTTATGACGTATGCTGCCATGTTAATTGCTTCAGCCCAATAAGCTTTACTTAAATATACATCAAAAAGCATGCACTTAGCTCGTTCAACTAATGTCCGATTCATACGTTCTGCAATTCCGTTTTGTTGTGGACTATAAGCATTTGTTAATTGATGTTGAATCCCATTAACTCGACAAAAACTTTGGAATTTATTGGAACAGTATTCTGTCCCATTATCAGTTCGGAAAATTTTAATTCCACGTCCAGTTTTGTTTTCGATCCCCACTTTAAAATAAATTAACGTTTCCAACACTTCTGTTTTTGATTTTGTGAAATAAACAAAAACTTTTCGTAAATGATCATCAATAAAAGATAAAAAATACCTGGCATTTCCAATTGATAGATTCTCCATCGGGCCACATAAGTCCGAATGTACTATATCTAAAATATTTCCACTTCGATGCTCACTTCGTCAATTCATCAAATCAATTCAATTCTTCGTCAAATCAATTCATCATCATCAAAACGTAAACCATCAACAATTCCATCTCTCATTTTGCATAAACTACTATAGTTAATATGTCCCAAACGTCTATGCCATGTAAGAATACTATTATCTGCAATGCTGGGCATTAACCATAAATTTGTTTCCACTTTGAAATTTATAAACACCATCTTTTGATTTACACAACACAAATTCTATATTATGTTGGTCATACACTGAACAACCCTTTTTATTAAAAATAATTGTATTGCCTTTCTCTACAATTTTTGAAATTGACAACAAATTTGCAGACAGGTCTGGCACATGTAAAACTCTATCAACTTTAATTTCAGAGTCCCTAAATTTCAATACAGTATTTCCTATACCAGCCACAAGCATTTGTTGATTATTTGCTGCTGTAATATCACGAATCGACGCATCTTGTTGGTTAGATAACAGGATTACATTTGGTGTCATGTGACTTGATGCACCACTATCTAAATACCAATCATTTGCAATATTTGTTGGAAATAATGCTGCCGAAAAAGCACGTTTGCGTGATTCAAGAGTTTGGTTTCATGTGTTTGAATCACTATTAATTTTATTCTTTTTACAATTTTTACTAAAATGACTTCTACCACCACACGTATAACACTTAAAATTACGCGGTTTAAATTTCTTATTTAACTGAAGTGTGTTTTTCCTATTATTATGACTGAAAAACGCACTTACACTAGAAGTAGTAGAAAATTGTGTGTCCAACAGTTTTGTATTAATCATGTCACCATCAATTGTAGCAGTACTACCTTCCAAACTCATTATAAAAGGTTTAAACTCATCTGTTAAACCGGTTAACATTATTGTACCAATCCATTCCTCATCAATGCCAAAACCAATTCCCATTAGTTTATTGGATATACCGATTATTTATTTAATAAACTAATTTTACGCATCCATCCTTTATCCCCGTAGATATGTTAGCGAACTTCGATATTTCGTTCTTTACTCGTATACAGCATTGAGAATTCTGTACTGTCATTTTAAAATGTGATACCTGTTAACCAGGAATTTAAAATATTTTTTTCGAAGGAAGCATATTTGCTTTTGAGAAACAAACCTGTTTTATTCAACATTTGGATTCATAACAAAAATCTCGTAATCCGTATCCCATATCTAAAAGTCAATCAATACATATAGCCAAATAATCGACAACGATAGAGTAGAAACTGACAGCGAAGCGACAGAACTTTCGACTATGTGCATTTCTGAAAAAAATCTTTTATAATTTTTGCAATTAATTCTCTGAATTCTGCTACAAAATCTTCTATCTCTTCTATTGTTGATGGTGATTTAATCGTCACTGACCACACAACCACCGCTTTGCTTGGAACTCGACTATTTTGGAAATTTCTAAAGAAATATTCCAAATTCAGTCTTCAGGAGTGAATGTAAATGAACTTCTTTTCAAACCCAAAGTTGTCGAAATTTTTTAGCAACTGTGCTTCCGTTTGGCACAACATTTCTTCTATTATTCTAAAAACACATTCAAAAAACTTGCACGCATATGATGTTTCAATTTATAAAATTATATTATATTTTAAAATTATAACGTTTCGTCAAAGTTAATTCATTAACAAAAGCTGTTGTGTGCTATCAGAAATACATTTTGACGTGAAATAAAAAAACAAACAATTATTTTATAAACTATAGGTTCTCTTTTATTTATCAATACTCCTTCATAACAGAAGACAGCAGTGTGGGTTGCAACAAACAAAATTATTTATCAAGTTCAAGATATCTTACGTGAACTCATTCTCAATAGCAGGGATTGGAGTTAAAAATGCTGAAATATGTCTATATTTTTCGCTTTAACTATAAATCAGAAATTAGTCTACAATTTTAGCGGATTATAACGCAAAATAAAAACTTAAATACGTAAATATGTATTTGTTAAAATCTGAAGGGCCTGAATATCCGTTGATGCCTGATGTGAAACCTACAACTAGGGGTAGGATAGTTTTTTTCCATTCGGGGTGAATTACTTTCAATAGAGTTAACCCTAATATAATTTACCTATGGCAGTTTTATTTGTATCAGATGATACAGGGTTTAGAACAGCACAAATAGGGAATTATGTTTGAATTTTAATAGGTGTAGGATGTAAAAAATAAGATTTGTCGTATTGATTGATAATAGACACCGTCTGGATCATAGCTGGGCATACCTGAACAAAGCTAGGTGACTACATGATTTGACACTGATAACCTTGAAATGGAAAAGTTGTTTGCTTGCAAATGTTTTGTGAAAGTGGTACAAACATTACCACACAAGAACGAATGACGAAAATACGGAGCAAATAACTGGACTAACGATACAAACTTAAGACAGTCTAACAAATTTATTGGTTCATTCAACCAAAAGCATTTTGTAAATCAGTTGCACAGGATTGATCAAAAATATTTTTATATTTCGAATATATGTTTACTCAAGGTAAAACATATAAAACCAAAACATACGATAATTACCGTTTTCCTATTGTCATAACAAAACAAAACAATATCAACCCTATTTTTAATTTACCCAATTTTCTTAGAAAACATATTCAAAATTTGTAATATTCAAACATATTCTTATCTCTCCTTAATTACCTTCAGTTTCTTCGTAACTTCCAAGTCGAAACGAAATAATAAAAATGAAATTAAAATCTTTAATTTAATTTTTATGATTTTTAATTTTTTCATCTTATATGATTCTTTCATATATCGATGTGAGAAGAAGAATATATTATCAACCCCTTAACAATTTTTCCATATATACCGTTATGGACTATAAAAAAATATGTTTAGAATTTCTTCGTTTAATTAGTTTTCTAAAGAAAATTAAGGGACAACACTTTAACCCTTTTCGAAAATATCTTTTGTGTGAAATCGGTTTTCTTATTTTGTAATTAAATATCTATTTTAGAAGAAAACTTTTTGATATGAATATAATTTTATGAAATTTGCTATTAAATTAGTCATAATTGCATAATTGTTTCTATAATAAATTAAAATGATACCTTTTCCATTTGCTTGTATTCGAATATGGGTAAGTGGGCAAATAAGTTGTGCGAAAATCAATGCATTTTACAATTCCTAATTTTTTTGATAAGAAGAAAATATTTATGATAAACTTCAAAAAATAACGATTCAACCCTAATTTTTATTTAACAAACAAAAAAAAATTAAATCAAAAACTGAAAAACAGGAAAACAGAAACTTTTCATAAATTCAGTTAATTTTAAACGCTTTTCCTTAATTTATTATTATTTTTTCTTATTTCCTATCCTGCGGCTGTACAATAAAAAATTATTAAAACAAAAAAAAATAATCCAAATTTTTCATCTTCGTCGGTTTCTTATTCTTACAATTATTATTATTAAAATTGTTTGTTATTGTTATTATTCTCCATAAAGAAAAGAAAAACATTTATTTGTCATTCATATTGATTTTCATTTATTTATGTTATTTTTCAATTTTCCTTCATTTTTATGAGCAAAAAAAAAATTGAATGTAAATAAAGAAAAATTAAGATGAAAATGAATAAAAGAATTATGAAATTTTTTGTTCATTATGAGTTTTCTTTATTTTTGTTTATTTTTATGTATGAATATTTTCTTGGAAAGTATAACAAATAAAAAAATTGTATAATAATATTCGATTAAACTCAAACATGAGCACGCACGGTACTACACGTTATGGTCTCCTCTTTCATTATACATGTCATTTATCAAGATTGGTGACAACCCATTTTGCTTGGTGTCTAGGCTTTTTGACACCAAGCAAAATAAGTTGGGCCTATTTGACAATTTTTTTTTTTTTTTTTTATAAAATGTGTTGTGTAATAGGGTTTAGAATATGTGTCACAACAACACATAAATACCTTTTAAGACCTAGGTCTAGACCTGGGTCCCACAACTGGCGTTCTGAGGTGTAGATTAACGCTTTTTTTAAACATCTGTGGGTTGAAGCCACCTGAGACTAAGTGTTCCGGCAAACTATTCCATTTGTACGCAGTTCGGACAAAGAAGTCTCTCTGCGATCTGCCAGTATGACAGCGCGGGATCTTTACCGTTTCACTGGTTGCGGCAGCCGATTGCCGAGTGGAACGGGGGTAAGAATAAGTTTGAGGCATGATGCCGCTGATTTCATCTGGGCACTGCTGATGACGATATTTGTAAAAAACAACGAGGTCAGCAACAGTGCGACGATGTTGTAGGGAATCAAGTTTTGATGTCAAAGTTCGATCACCTACAATTCGTATAGCTCGCTTTTGAACAGAGTCCAAGAGGGCCAAGATGGAAACAGAGGCAGCACCCCAAACTTGACAGCAGTACTCCATACAGGGACGAATATAGGACTTATAAACATGGAGCAATTGGTATGGAGTGAAAAATTTTTTGCATCTATTTAGGAGGCCGAGTTTTTTAGACGCGCTTTTTGCCATCGCCATTACATGATCGTTCCAGAGTAGGTCATTTGAAACTGTGACACCCAATAAACGAATGTTTTTACATTCACCTATTGGTTCATTACACATACTAAATAAAATCTTTGGGGAACTCGGTCTTTAATCTGGAAACAATCAACAGCTGTGTTTTGGTGGAGTTGAAATTGACAAGGTTTTGGTCACCCCAGTCGGCGACTTTATTCAGGTCTTTGTTCGCGTTTATGGCAGCGTCTCTCCGGGCAGGATTAATTCGTTCGTGCATTTTACCTTTTGAAGGAAGGGGCTCGAAGGACTTGTGCAGAGTACTATCATCTGCAAAACTATTTATTGGGTTGCTGGTGATTTTCAACAATTCGTTGATATAAATCAAAAATAGGGTTGGGGACAATACTGAGCCTTGGGGTACACCAGCGTTAATTAGTTTAGACTCAGAAGAATATCCGTCTAAGGTTACTGAAATGTATCGGTCGGATAGAAAATTTTGAATCAGCTTCACAACATTGGGATGAAAACCGTACGCAACGAGCTTGTTGATTAAGTTGGCATGCCAGACTCGATCGAATGCCTTGGAGATGTCTAAAGCGATAACGTATGTTTCACCACCTTTATCAAGTATGCTGTTCCAACAATGCGCTACATAGTTCAATAGATCGGTAGTTGATCTTTTGTTTCGAAAACCGTATTGGCTATCGGATATTAAATGATTTTCTTCCAGAAATTTTGAAATATGTGTATTAATATAATGCTCATAGACTTTGGATAGGACCGATAGTAAAGCTATTGGCCTATAATTTGAGATATCGGATTTTGGTCCCTTTTTGGGGACGGGCTGGACATTTGCCAACTTCCAGCACGAGGGAAATATACCCGATTTGTAGGATTGGTAGAATATTTTAGTTAAAGTTGGTGCAAGTTCTTTGGAAAAGGTTTTTAAAATAATAGGTGGAATATTGTCCATTCCTGATGCTTTGTTGATGTTTAACCCCTTTAAAAGTTTAGCGACTATTTTGGGTTTGAAGTGAAGTTCATTCATATTAACTCCTGAAGACTGGATTTGGGGCATTTCTTTAGGAGTTTCCAAAACAGTGGAGTTCAGGGCAAAGCGTTCAGCGAACAAGTTAGCTTTTCTTGCGGGATCATTGACGATTAAATCACCATCAATAATAGGGCGAATAGAAAATTTTGTACCAGAATTTAAAGAATTAATGGCTCTGTAGAAACTCTTGTCAGAAACAGACATAGACGTAAGTTTTGAGGCTTTCGCTCTGTCAATTTCGGACTTTTCGTATGAGATAATCTGATTAGATATTTTGTTGGCCTTTAGATATTGGGATCGATTAGTGGGAGTTTTGTTATGAATCCAAATATTAAATGATCTACGTTTGTTTCTAAGTGCCGTTTTGGCAGCTTTCGAATACAAGTATTTTTGTTTGGGTTTTACTATGGAGAAAGGGACAAATTTATTGATAGCAAATTGGATGGTTTCTGTAAAGTTATTACACAGGCCCTGATACGGAGCCAGTTATTGCGAGTGCCACTGTAGGTGGCTTGAACTTTTATACACAACAATTTTACTACTTCAAGAAAAAAATAAAAATATAACTAACCTACGGATTGTAACGATCACCCTCAGACAAATCTGAATTTAGGAATCTCTTAAAATACTTATTCCTAATCTGACATTTCAATAGTTAAACTTCGGAATTAATTAATAATATATATATATATATATAAAAACAAATAAACTTATCTTCTATGTAATCGATGTGATGCCTTCTATCCTTTCCAGATTGCCTTCGTTGTTTTCTTTCCATTCACCAGCAAAAAATCCATTTCGAAATATAGCTTTTAATTCACTTAACATATGTGCAAAAAAACCAGACTTAATTTTGTTAAATTCCTTCGATATTGAGAATTTTCATCAAACATCTTTTCTTTACCTTCCTTAAATAGTTTTATAGCTTGTTTACATTTAGAATAAATCAAACGTAATCTTTGATATGTATCAATTTATTATTTTATTTTTAATTCCAGACACTTATAATTAAAAACACACTATTCAAACTTTCATAAAACATTTTTGTGTTTTAAATATAACATTACAAAAATTTGTTTTTGATATAATTATCAATGAACTTATTTTTTTCTAAACATGATTGCATGAACAAACTTTGACTAGATGTCATCTTTTGAAAAACTAAAACCGGAATGAATTTTTATTTAAATCAAACTTTTAACATCGAAAACTCATTCAATCCAAAAATGTGATTTTTTGTTTTACATCTTATGATGTCAAAACAAATCGGGTAACATTGAAAATTCAGCAAAGATTAATAACGACAACGACATCTGTTCGTTAGAATTGGAAATAAAATTGAGTACGTTCGTTTGCCTTTTTATAGTATATTCAAAATTTAACTAGCAGTTAAGTTTTAGAAAATTTTAAAATTATTATTAATGTAAAAATGAACGGAAACTAATGAAATACATTTCTATTGAATTGAAAACAAAGAGGAATTTGGTTTTATTATTGTTTTGCGATTATTGCGATCGTTACACCATGAATTCAAGGTAAAAATCAAGATTTCTACTCTTGAAATCACAAAAACGTCGTCATCACCTCCATGACAGAAAACCATAGAACTACTTCCACCTATTAAACTGTATCTGGGATCGAGATACCCACAGTCACTGGCGTCAAGACCGATGACCGGTTCCAACACTCATGAAGTCCTTAAGAACTTCACTGAGCATTGAGACCGACCATCCATCCGAACGTCAGCACCATGGACACCCCGATACAACCAGTAAGTATGACACGGGAGGTGTGAACCCCAGAGACGACAATCAGCCAGAGGAACAACCCTACCTAACGAAAAGACATCATTCCCTGATGTCTTTCGCGTGATGGACTCCAAGATTCTTACCGCTCATATCTGTGCACTCGTAGAGTACATTTCCAATCTTAGTCTTAATCATTGCAGGTAAGAACTTTGGAGCCAATTTTGCCGAGAACTTTTTTGTAGCGTCACTCAAATGATGTTGCCGTACATACACACGTTGTTGTGGTTGAAAAGTCCGTAGTTTAGATCGCAGGTTATACTGATGTTGCGATTTCTTGAAAGCTGCTTTTAAATTTTCCTGAACCCGGTTCCTGAGCAGAGTCAAATGATCAGTGCGTTCTATTTCCTCACCAGCATCTTCACCAAGCTTATGTAGTGATCTCAACAAATGGTAAGTATTCCCATCCGATATTGGATGTTGACCAAATAATAAATAGTACGGTGAGTACTTGGTAGCAGAATGTACTGCAGCCCGCAGTGCATATGCGATTTCACCAATTTGTGAATCCCACTTGGTGTGTTGACCTTTAATGAACGCCCGAATTGCTGCTAAAACTGACCTATTGACCCGCTCTGACGCGTTACTTTGAGGACTATAAACACCGGTCCTAATGTGTTTAATGCCGAAATCTGACAAAAGATTTTGAAAGTTCCTACTAGTGAACTGTTTGCCATTGTCACTGTGCAGAAACTCTGGTACCCCATATGTAAGAAACACTTCATTCCTTAGAAAAGCATTCACCTTCGGTGAAGTTGCGTTTCTAAGTGGTTTCAGTAGTACAAACTTCGTAGCATGATCCAGAACTATCAATAACACCGTATTTCCAAGTGTAGAACGAGGGTACGGTCCCAAAAAATCTATATAGACTCTCTGCCATGGACGTGCTGTTTCGAATTGATATTGCATCGGAGGACGCAATATCTGATTCGTGGCTTTTGTTTGTTTACATGTGTCGCAGGACACAACATAGTTGTGTACCTGTGACGCCATGCCCGGCCAATAATAAAGACGTCGAAGTAATTCTAAAGTCTTTTTAACACCTCCATGAGCAGTAGTACTATCATCATGATGTTTCTGAATCATGTTTGAAGTCATCGCTTTTGGTACCCAGAGTTTCCACACAGGAACATCGTTGGGTATTGCATCAGGTCTTGGCTCAATACGTATGTATAGCTTATCATCCACGACTTTAACTGATGGAAAGTCCTTTGGTGATGATTGAACTTTAGCTATCATATCAGTATATTCTTTGTGCCGATAACCTTCATTGTCGATTTTAATGTCGTTAATGTGATGTACTAATGCTTCCGTCAATTCTTCGTGTGTATCGTCATAAAGACGAGATAGAGCATCAGGGACTATATTTTGGGTACCTTTTTGGTGGACAATGGTAAAATCCATATGTTGGAGTTTTAGGCTCCACCTAGCCAGACGACCACTCAAGTCTTTCTGTGACATAAGCCACTTCAGACTTGAGTGATCAGTCACAATTGTAAATCGGTGACCTTCAACATAGCCCCTGAATTTCTTCACACTCAGAATTGCCGCAAGACATTCAAGCTCAGAAACTGAGTAATTTCTCTGAGCTTTGTTAAGTTTCTTCGACATGAAGGCTATCGGACACTCTTGTCCGTCAGTATCAACCTGATACAACACACTACCTATCCCTGTCAGACTTGCATCGCATCTAATAAAGAACTCTTTATTATAATCAGGGTTAATTAATACTGGTGCTGTAGTCAGCAATCGTTTTAAATTTTCGAAAGCAGCTTGAGCTTCTAATGTCCATTTCAATTTTCCCGAACTCTTTTTTAATAAATCTGTAATTGGTGATACCACGCTTGCATAGTTTGGTATGAAACGTTGGTACCAACCAGCCATTCCTAAAAGTCGTCGTATTTGTTTTACTGTAGATGGAGCTGGGTACTCTGCTACAGCTCTTACCTTGTCAGGATCTGTTCGAAGACCATCTTCACCAACCAGAAATCCCAAGTATTTCACCTCTCTCAGAACAAATTTGCTTTTCTTGAGGTTTATTGTTAACCCAGCCGCTCTTAACAATGAAGAGACTTTGGACAGCAACTCCATATGTTCCTGGAACGTGGAAGAGACTACCAATAGATCATCTAAATAAACAAAGACATTTTCGTGATATTGATGTGGTATCACTTTGTGCATTAGCCGACACATTGTCTGGGGAGCATTGCACAATCCAAAGGGCATAACCCGGAATTGATACAATGGACGACCAGGCACTGTGAAGGCTGTCTTGTCTCTAGATGCTTCTGCCAGAGGAATCTGCCAGAAAGCATCTTTGAGATCAATACTTGAAATGTACTTTGTGCTATTTAGACGACCTAGTAAGCCATCAATCAAGGGAAGTGGGTAAGCGTCCTTTTTCGTCAGTGAATTGACACGACGGCTATCAATACATAATCTGTTTTTACCAGATTCTTTTTGTACCAAAACCACTGGCGAGCACCAAGAACTGTTAGACTCTTCGATCACGCCCATTTGAAGCATTCGGTCAAGTTCGGCATAGACCTTTAGTTGAACAGCCGGCGATGTGGGATAGTGTCTCTGTTTAACAGGTGCACTATCACCAACATCGATGACATGTTCAACCAAAGAAGTCTTTCCGAGCCCAGACACTTCAAATGACGGGAAAGAATCCTTGATCATATCCAGTTCATGTTGCTGATCAGTGGTGAGGTTATGTGTATTAAAAGTTTGTAGCTCTGTGCGAGTCAGTTCACTAACAAAAGAAGGAACAATACCGAATTTCTCCCAGAAATCTATGCCCAGGTAGAGCTCTTCTCGTAATCCAGGGACTATATGGAACCGCATTGGTTTAGTGGAGCCATTCACAGTTATTGGAATTTCGATGTAACCCAAAATTTTTGTTGCAGTACCATCTGCCGTACGAATACACGAAGTGTACTTACGGTAAGTTGTACCTGCTGATTCCAATAATTCCAAGGAATTTCTTCCAAGTATTGTGATTGACGCTCCACTATCCAATAGACCTGAAATATGTTTGTCCAAAATCTTGATTGTCAATCGCGGCCGAGGATCCTTTGTTTCTGAAAGGATAGATGAAATACAAGCTTTACGAAATAATTTCCTCATCCTCCAATATCTGATGTTACGTTCCAGACGTCTAAAATACGTTCGATGATTTTATTTGGGTTTCGTTGGTGGTTGCCGATCGTCCTGCGTCGCTACATCTCTCGTCGCCTTCTTCGTGCTGTTGTTCGGGCTGTTTTGAATCCATCGTTTCAAAATATCCATCTCGATCTAGTTCCACATCCACCTCATAATCATCCACCTGCTGTAGCTTGCTAATTCTTAAATTTGATGTTCTGGTCGGAACTGGTGTGGACCACAACCGTTCAAACTTCTGACATAAAGTCCGAAGTTCATCAATAGAATGTATTGTTGCAGATAGAGTAGCGTTTTGGAGCTCCACACTCAGTCCCTCCCGAGCAATTTCTAGCATTTCACGGTCAGCAAATGGACGTGCTAAACGACGATTTAACGAACCAATCTCCACCAGATACTCGTATACGCTCTCCTTTGACTTTTGTTTGCGGTTCAGAAGAACTCGCAAGATCGCCTTATCATCAGTGAGCGTACCGAAGGTTTGTAGGAGTCCCTCCCTTAACACTGGATAGGTCACCACCTCATATTCATGAGTTAAGTTCAGATAGTATCTGTCGGCAGCTCCCTTGAGATACCGTGGAACGATAGACCTAAGGTCGTCCCAATTCACACGGTCCCTCCTGGCAGCCGCCTCAACTCTGTGAACGAACTCATGAACATCAGGAGAGTGACCATCTCCTGTGAAGGTTGGAACCCAATTTGAGTCATAACGACTCAAATTGTTCCCACGAACCCCTCGGTACTCCACTGGTGCTAACGCTGGAGCCGCGTCACGCCATACCTGAGGAGGTTGGTTGTATGGTGGTGGTGCTGTTAGTGGAGCTTGTGGATAATTTAATGATTGTTGTTGTACCAATGCTGGATTGTTGTGTATGTGTTCAGCTTGGAAAGATGGACCCAATAGTGGTATTGCAAGGTCCTCTGCTCTCAAACCTGATTGCTGAAAATATGCCGGTGGTAATTGATCCGACCGTCTCTGTTGTTGATGGTCTGTACGATTCAGACTATTTATTGTCTCAGTTATTGGCTGTACTGGGATCGGTGTGGATCTCTCACCTGGTCGAAAAGCAGGTGAAGCAGATGGAGCAGATGATACTCCTGGTTTATTCTGTATAATTGGACGTGTTGACAGTGATCCTATTATATCCCAGGCGCGTGACAATTGCGAGATAGCGTAGGTGCGGGCTTCTTGCAAGTCATTGCGAGGACCCAACCTATTCATCCTACCCGTATAATGTAACACTCGATTCGCCAAACCATCCAAGAGGGTCTGATCAATCGGTGACTGAAGTCGTCGTACTTGATTTAAAATAAGTTGTGCTGCCTGCACCACCATTTGAGATTCCTCTATCAAATCTCTCGCATGAGACACTGTTATTGGAACTGACCCATGATCTGCATGGTTTCGCAGTTCCTCTGCCCAATCGGCCCCCCCGAAGTTCACACCCCGAACCAAACATTCGACCAGCAGTTCGCTGGGTTCCAGACCATAGAACGGATGGTCAACGTCTATTTGGTTTGACATTTTGATGGTAAAACCCGAAAAATTATGAACTCGCTAACAACAACACTAAAACCAATTCCCAACAACAAAAAATGTAGTTAGTACGCTGTAAAAGTGAAAACGAAAAACGCAAAACGAAAAAAAACAACGAACGCCCCAAAAAAAAATTTTGTAAAAACAAACTTGTACAAGAACAAAAAAAACCGCTGTCGCCGCTAATCTTTACTGAATCTTTTACAAAAGTTCCTGAAATATTGTATGTGTAAAAATATAATTTATTTATTTAATTTCAGATATACTGAAATATATATATATACCTAAAATTAGTTATTGACGATAGCACCCCTAAGAATATTTATTTATTTTTAAAAGAAAATTGAAAAATAAAAATATCTAGAAGAATGTTTATTTATTGGATGCACCGTCCTAACTTGAAATATTGATTTATTTTTTTAAAAAAAATAAAAAATATTTATTTATATTTTGACGTAAAGCTTAATTAAGAAAATTTATTTTATTTAGCTACCTAAAATTAACTTAAATTTAAAAAAATTATTTATTTAATAAAAATTGTTTATTTAGTTTTTTGAAAAATTTGTTTGATTTATTTTATTTTTATTTAATAATATAAGAGATTCCCAAAATCAAGATTCGTCTGGAGACAATTTAAAAAGTAAGTATGCCTACAATATCCATATTGTTTAAATTTAAAATATCGCGTTCGCGAGCCCACTCCAACAATGCATGTGAGAACTGACTAGAAAAGCCCCCTAACGACCAGATTCTACAGAACAGTTTCTCCCCAACCTAATAAAACAATCACAACTGTCACGATTAGACACTAGGTCCATTTCTACTGACCCAGTTGTGCTTGTTTAACCTACAAATAAATTACAACTAAACCTAATGCGAAAGTTGAAGAACGCTCCCGAGCACCAGACTTCAAACCCTAAACTCTATGAAAATTGTTCTATTGAAAACTAAATGAAAAAATGGAAAAGTTTTTTGAATTTGTATGAGGTGAAGCCTCTGATCCTGAAAGCAAAAGTATAATTGGTTCCTCTCTTCATTACACCGAAGAAGCCTCTGAGCAAAGAATGGTACTACTGGTTTGCACCTAAGTACAAACACAGCAACACCACTCCTCGTCCCTGAGGACTTCCTCGCCGAATGAAGAGAAGAAACCAATGTTCTTCGATCGCATAACCCCGGTGGTCATAGGCGATCTAAGAACGACATCAATGTTAAGGGGATAAGCCCCATGGATGACTTGTTAGGCCTACCGCTGAGAAAGGAGAATTTATACATTAACATAAAGTAAATAATACATAACTTATCCATAATCTAAATAATTTCTTATTTAAAAATGCTAAATCGAAACATGAAATATATAATATGTGTTAATAAAGTTTTACATGAAATTAATTAAATTTAATCTTCAGACTAGATAATAAATTGGTAATTTATATTATAAAAAAAATTACGATTATTTTAAATTTAAAACTAAGCTTACTAATTTTTAAGTTATTAATTCTAATATATTTGTTCAGGTCAAATTTTCATCGCTTTATTTATTGTATTCAAAACAAAAATAAATGTTAGCTAAAAATAATTATTTCTATATTTATCTTATTTTTTAAATTAATCGCAATAAAAAATAATTTTAAAAATAGTGGTAACTAAAATGGACTCATACGAGATATGTATACGTACGTCAGCGGATCAATATGATGACAAATGTGGAGATATTGATCTGGATCCGGCTCACTCTATAAAGCTAATGGGAATTAATTATTTTCAATTATACTTCTATAAACACAGACCAATAATACTTTGATAGTAGTGACGAAAGATTTAAACTTATATAAAATTGTCGAAAAACTGTTTGGTCAATGTTAACTTTTATTACGTTAATAACATCCTAAAACTCATAAAAACATGACTTAACCACAAAAAATTCTTTCGCCAAACGAATTGTGTTGCAATAGGAAGCCTACCTAGACTTTCAGGTTTGACATAAATTATTTTGTATATATATATGAGATACACAAAATAATTCATGTACAAATCATAAAATCTAATAAGGCGTATTGCAATAGAAGTCGTTTTGGCCAAAAATGAACATTATATTAGCCAAAATAAAAATATTTCAACATTTCCGTATAAGTTTAAAAGTTTATAGAACTGTAATGAGACATGTTCTATTGACATCCACTCCATAGTGTGAATAATACACAAATCAATACCTCGAAATTGTAACTCACATTAAACCAATGACGAATATGGGGATCGCGTATGAGTGCATTGAAAAAAAGCTAGCTAAACATTTACTAAATCTAACCATAATCAAAAAAAACATACAATTAATTTCATAATCCAAAAAATAAGTCAACAAAAAAACCAATACTGGTTTTACCCAAAAATTACAAAAATTTATAATAATATTATATGAATATCTTTGCCAAACCAAACCGGTTTGACAACCAACGCCTAAAACTGCGCCAAAAATATACAAAATCATTAATTATTTACTCATATAATTCAAATATAAAAAAAACCCTTACAAAGCCCCAGGTCTTTGTTTCGGCTGCCAGTTATTACACAGGCCCTGATACGGAGCCAGTTATTGCGAGTGCCACTGTAGGTGGCTTGAACTTTTATACACAACAATTTTACTACTTCAAGAAAAAAATAAAAATATAACTAACCTACGGATTGTAACGATCACCCTCAGACAAATCTGAATTTAGGAATCTCTTAAAATACTTATTCCTAATCTGACATTTCAATAGTTAAACTTCGGAATTAATTAATAATATATATATATATAAAAACAAATAAACTTATCTTCTATGTAATCGATGTGATGCCTTCTATCCTTTCCAGATTGCCTTCGTTGTTTTCTTTCCATTCACCAGCAAAAAATCCATTTCGAAATATAGCTTTTAATTCACTTAACATATGTGCAAAAAAACCAGACTTAATTTTGTTAAATTCCTTCGATATTGAGAATTTTCATCAAACATCTTTTCTTTACCTTCCTTAAATAGTTTTATAGCTTGTTTACATTTAGAATAAATCAAACGTAATCTTTGATATGTATCAATTTATTATTTTATTTTTAATTCCAGACACTTATAATTAAAAACACACTATTCAAACTTTCATAAAACATTTTTGTGTTTTAAATATAACATTACAAAAATTTGTTTTTGATATAATTATCAATGAACTTATTTTTTTCTAAACATGATTGCATGAACAAACTTTGACTAGATGTCATCTTTTGAAAAACTAAAACCGGAATGAATTTTTATTTAAATCAAACTTTTAACATCGAAAACTCATTCAATCCAAAAATGTGATTTTTTGTTTTACATCTTATGATGTCAAAACAAATCGGGTAACATTGAAAATTCAGCAAAGATTAATAACGACAACGACATCTGTTCGTTAGAATTGGAAATAAAATTGAGTACGTTCGTTTGCCTTTTTATAGTATATTCAAAATTTAACTAGCAGTTAAGTTTTAGAAAATTTTAAAATTATTATTAATGTAAAAATGAACGGAAACTAATGAAATACATTTCTATTGAATTGAAAACAAAGAGGAATTTGGTTTTATTATTGTTTTGCGATTATTGCGATCGTTACAAAGTTTTGAGCAGAAACATTTACATTGTCAGTGTAAAAACAATGACGGTCGAAAGGGAAACCATGGAAAAAATTTTGAAGACCACTCTTATCCATTTTTGAGTAGTGAAATATTTTACGGGGTTTGGGAGCTGTAGTTTTAAGTAAATCAGTTTTGATAACTGATGAGATTAAATAATGATCAGAATTTCCAATACTACCTTTCGCAACATCGACACTCGTAATATCTGGCATTGTGGTAAGATAGAGATCTAGTAGAAAACTATTATCACCGCCAATACGGGGAGTGAAAGTCGGGCTTTTAACAATTTGGAATAGGCCCTGAGACGCGGCAAAAATTTCTGCCAGTTTTCCACTATTGTCAACATCGTCGGTCGATTTGGAGAATTCCAACCATGATTTGTTGTGGACGTTGAAGTCACCGGTAACGATAACTTCACAATTAGGGGACTTTGCTCTAATCTCGTCCATAATTTTTGTCAGTATATTAAAAAAGTTTGGGTTACGTTTGTTGGGAGACCGGTATAAAGCTATTGTAAAAAAAGTCATTTCTGGAAGACAAATCTTTAAAACCATTGTATTGAAGCCGTCACCGTGTAGTTCAAAATTTGGAAAGCGCGTGTACGCAACACTCTCATGAATGAATGCGCATACGCCCTGATGGAGTTTGAAAGCTGATTCGAGCCTATATTTGGAATTAAGCGATTCTATAAAGAGAAAATTTTCAGAAACTTGTGTTTCTGTAAGGAATAGAATGTTCGGTTTGTCGTGCTCAAGATGATGTTGCACGTGGTCATGGTTAGCGTTCAATCCGCAGATGTTTTGAACATGTATTTTAAAATTTTTTATTGATTCATATATGTTTTGTCCCTGCAAATTCCGTGGACATGCCGCTTTATGGGCGGGTGGATTGCGCAAATTTGCTTTACCACTTGCAGACTTATTTTTTTTCGGTTGTACTGCCATATATATATCAAAATGTTTATTTTATTTTTTTGTGTTTTATTTTAAAATGCATAACTAAGTAAAAAATCCTATCATACTACAAAATATGACATATGCCAATATTTCATGATAAGATGAAGAAATAATAACAAAATAATAAGTGAAAAACAAATTGTGAGAAATTTGCAGAAAACAAAACAAAACTAAATGCCAATAATCCAGCTGATGCAGCGCACCCCAGACCAGTGGCGTAGCTAGCATGGGTGGCACCCGGGGCGGATATTGTGGTGTCACCCCAAAAATAAAAACTGTCAATAATAATAAAAAGCCGATAAACGTAATTTATAATTTTTTTTAATTAATACAAATGAGCATTATTATTATAAGCCCGCAAGTAATTTTTAACTAATTTTAATTTGCTGAAACTCCTCTCACACGAAGCCACTAATACGCAAATAGTCATAAATAATTTTAGTGCGACCGTAAGATTCGGAAGAAATTCTAAAAAATCCCATTCTACGATGAATTTCAAAAAGTCTAGGTACACCTAGCTAGAAACTGTAACATTGGCCGCTTTTAAATCCCTCCTCACCCTTCGTATCTCTATGAGGAGTTCTGTTGCCAATACCGCATCATAAAAACCAGTAAATTTTGATACCGATAATTTTAACTCTTCACTGTTCGCCAAAAGCTAAGTGTTTGTCTGCACAACCTCGAACAATGAAGCTAAATCTTGAACTGACTTCAGTCTAGCTCGGAGTTCAACACTGAATCGGTCAAGACATTCCAACATGTCCTTTTTAAGTTGAGCTCTCAGTGTCAGTCCAACATCAGGTGCAAACTCACCACCCGTTCGTTTTTTGCGTTTTTATGACGAATTCGGCTTTCCATTGGAATGTCATAGTCCTCCGATTTTTTCGCAGCAAGATCTATTGCCTCTTTTACAATGAGACTTCGTTATGAATTGACTCTATTTTTGTAGCTAATTGATCAATATTCAAGCCCGTGCTTTGCAATCCAATGTGAGCACAGATATTATTTCTCTTAGAATATCATTCCAAAACAAAAGATAGCAAAGAAACGAAAAATCACATGCTGCATTGATAAGGTTCTGTGCAGCGCCTCTCTAGTGTCTACATTTTCTTGTTGATCACTTAACTTATCAATTTCAGCCACAATCACATCAAAGTTTTCGGCCAATACTTTTACTGCAGCATAATGAGCACTCCAATGCGCTGTTAAGAGTATTTTAACAGTTGCTTTGTTGTGTTTAGCAAGTACTTCCCAGCGGCCAGTCGAAGCAGAAAAACATCTAAAATGGCTTCCACTGACGAGTGTTGGCCGTATTAATTGAATGATCTTTGCAGCCCACAAAAATTGCTTTGTTATTTTTTGCTTTAATAATAGCTTGCACTTCTCTATGTATACTACTCATAACAGCTGCATTATCATAACCTTTGGGAGCGACAATTCATAACATCTATACCAGAGGTGGCCAAGCTTTACTACACGTTGAGCCGCAATACAATAATCTCTCGTTTCGAGAGCCACAAAAAAAAAGAAAATTTCAAAAGTATCAGTTGTTTGGAAATATTTATTTTATTAAAAAAACAATTATGTACTTATGGTTATAAATACATACAAATACATATTTAAAGTTTGTTACATGACATGCCTGCTGGTAGATGCCATGTTTGTTTGTAACTTGGCTGTGAATTTTCTGAAATCTGGTTCATAGTTTGTTAGCGCAATACGAATTAATTCCGTTAAATGCTCATTTGTAAGTTGTGACCGGTGGTTTGATTTTATAAACTTCATTGTTGAAAAAAGTGATTCACAACAATATGTTGTACCGAATATGGATAGTAATCTGGCAGCAGCTTTTTTCAAATTGGGGTACTTTGATTGAGACACTAGTTTCCAAAACTCATTCGGAGATTGTGTGGCTTTGTGATGCATTTTAAGAATGTGATCTTCCTGTAGCTCTAGTAATTCCATTTCTCCTGAGGCACTGTCATGCAAAATATAACAAGGAATCGATAAGCCCTCGTTAATAATGTTAATTTCGAATGGATTTACAAGTAAATTAAGAGAAATATTTAAATTATTCAGATCATTAAATCACAAGTGAAAGTCTTTTAATAATTCTGCTAATTTACTGTCGTATTCACTCAGTTTGTTATCATTAATTTTAGAGAGTCTGTTCTTCAGACGAGGAAAGTGGTTGAACACTTTTGTTGTTAAATCTCCTTGAAAAAGTTGAATTTTTTTAATAAAACTCAGAATCGTTTGAATAAGATCAGTAATAACTTTATCTTTTCCTTGTAAATCTTTTCCTTTGCATTATATCAGTCAAAAACATACAATCATTAATCAATTCATCATCCCTTAATTCCAGATGGTGTTTTTCTTTTTCTTTGAGGAAATTTCTAATAGGTTCCATTAAATCAACAAATCGGCTTAGAACATTATAGGTGGATAACCATCGCACAAGTCAGTAAAATGTTATTTCTTGAGGATGATCTTCAAAGTCCAGTGCTTCGATAAAGTTTTTGAATTGGCGATGGGTTTTTGAATTCGTCCGAATATAGTTCACAATTTGTAGCACAGTTTTCATTACGTTTTCGTATTTAAAATATTTTGCAACTAAATGTTCACGATGAACAATGCAATGAAGTGCCAAAATTCGGGTTTTCTTGGATCATTTTTTAATAGACCAATAAGGCCTACATTTTTCCTAACATTGCAGCTGCTCCGTCAGTTGCTATACTTACCAAATTATTCAGTGGAATATCTGTATCTGACAATATATTATCAAGGGCACTCTTAGTATCAATACCACGAGTACTATTTTTAAGTGCTACCAAATCCAATAGTTCTTCCTTTACGATTAAAGATAAGGGAACGTATCGGATAAATACAGCTAACTGGGGGGGGGGGGGGGTGTCTTGTATATCGATTGATTCGTCAAGGTCTAAGCTGAAAGCTACACTATTTTTTACATCTACTTGTGGTCGCTGTTTAAATCTTTACTTATTTCCGTAATACGTCGCTCAGTGGTATGACGTGATACTGGAACATTGCTAAATAATCTGTGCAATTTGATATTTAAAGGATCCAGCATTTTAACCACCTGTTCCATATTCTTTTTGATAAATTTTCCCTCAGTGTAAGGTCGTTTAGCACGGGCGATGTTCCAATCGATCATAAAACTAGCCTCGGTAGTATTATCAGCTTCTGAACTAAAAGATGATAATAATGTTTGCTGATTACTTAATGCAGATTTTAAAGAGTTTATTTTATTTGTTCGGATGTTGGTATTCAACGGATAATTATCCAAAAATTTACTATGGTTTTTTTCGTGATGCCGTTTTAAATTACTGGTTTTATAATGAGCAAGTGATTCATTGCAAATAAGACACAAAGGTTTTCCCCCTTTATCGATGAATGCGTATGCTTCAACCCATTCTTGGCTGAAGCTACGATTTTATCCGTCATATCTCCTTTTTTTGTGGTCTGACATATTTAGCAGTTAAATTAAAAAACGTAGTATTGATAAAAAACAGGCAAAATATTATATTTCGCTACAAGAGATGAAATCACCGTTTTTTTTCTTGCAATTTCCTTAAGTTTTTAATTTCGTTTTTGGTTTAGGGTAATATCTTACTGTCGTAGATGTTAGAAGCGGTTGAGGTAGCGTATGTCGGATTTGCACGTGTTTTTAATTCTATTTAATTATGAACTTATTCATTTTTTAATTGGAATATTAAAGGATACATTAAATTTAACGTCGGCAAATTGCCTAAAGATAAAATATCAAAAATATTGTTTTTCTCCGATAGACAGCAAATATAAATTTTGCAGACTTATTTCAGTCAGCAAAGTGGCACTTTTCCTGCCTAGGCAGCAAAGCAAGTACTTTAATAATTAGACTTCATAGAAATTAACAGATATTGCGATTAAAAAAAGAATTTTTTTAATCGATTTTTTTTTTCATTTTTAAAATTTTGCTTTATTTTTAAAGTAATAATTATTAAATTACATATCATTGTAATTAATTGGAGAAAAAATTATATGTTCAACTCGGCAGCAAGGTAGATTGACTGCCTTGGCTGAATTCCTAGCCTCGCTCGCTCGGCTATGAACTATCAGCCGCGGCAGTCAATCTACTACTTTGCTGCCTAGTTAAACAAATAACTATTATAAAAAAATTGCAGAAAAAGATAATCATAGAAAAACAAACGAATCCAAAAGGAAAGTCTTGATTTTGAGAAAGATTTTTGTGCATTAATTTGAAACGAATACAGGTGATTTTATTTTTAGTCCACTAGAATATGTTAAACGTATAACCTTAAATAATAAAATTAGTTAAATTTATTTATAACAGCGGATTATACTTAAACTTGATTCGCGAAGTAAAGTAGTATCAAACTAAAATAAAGTCGCAAAAAACTCCAATAGTAGTAACTTCGACAGGACGAACCTAAATATAATAAAATGATTGCATTAAATCATATTATATTATTATTTTAAATATTTTATTTTACTTGTTATATTTTCATATTATATTAAACAGCATTATAAATTATATGTATTATTTCTAATTTTGTTACAATTTTTATGAATTATTAAATATTATTTAATTTTTTCATTTCTTTTCGAGAGCCGCATTTATTCTTTTAAAGAGCCGCATGCGGCTCGCGAGCCGCGGTTTGGCCATGTGTGATCTATACCATCATTTTCAAGATTTTTACATGGAAAAAAACATGTCCTATTTCCAATCGAAATGCAGTTGTCTCAACCTCACCGTGCGGGCAGATATGGCGAATTGAATTACGAGATTGGTTCAACAACCGTACAATGATAAGCCGATGCAGTTGAGACAATCAGATGAAATATTTATGTGAAAATAAAATATAGTTCAATTAATCTCAAATACTTAAATTTTAAAATGAAAAATTCATGATATAAGGCCAAAGAAATATGTTTTCATGGAAATAGTTATTAACTTTATTCAACTACTGTTATATTGGATAGCACTTTATATTTTATTCTTTATTTTACACCTCATTCTGTTATCAGGAAAATGTTACTGAGTACTGAGTAGTTGTCCCAATCACGGTGAAATTGTTTGTAAATATCTTTTCTTTGCATGAATAATAAACTGCCATCTTCGAGATGAGGTTATCATTACTTCAATTTTTTTTTCAGTGTAAGAATTTCATCGCTTAAATCGGCTTTTTTCCACGTAAAGGAAAAAATCCAAGGAATACTTCCTTGATTTCTACTTTACTACCATCAATTTTCACATAACGAATCACTTCTGACATTTGATCAATATGTCAAATGACAGGTGTGCTATCAAACATAATTCCAAAATATTTAACCGATTTAATTTCGATGACAAGCTTAAACTTTACGTGGATCGCTAAAACATTTATGAACTCATTTTGTATATCTGGTGACAAATATGATACTTTTGGTGATTTACCATGCTCCAAATTCAAAATGTGTTCTTTTAACACTACATCATACTTTGACAATAGTTTGGTTAGTTCTAAGAAATTGCCTTTATTTGAAGAACTTTGTCCCTCATCATGTCCATGAAATGCTGGGTTTTGTTTAGATAAAAACAAAGTTTTATCCAATAATCTTGATAAAAGATGTTTCCACTTCTGTTTTTTATTGTATATTAATTGCAAGGCTGCGTCTCGTATCGTTTTATGAATTTTTAACCTCATTTCCAAAGTTTTCCACTTTTCAAAATTCTCCAGATGTTCATTTGAAGTTTCAAGCTCGGCCACTTTGGGATTTAGTTTCCACCGCTTCTGATATCCAGTAGTAAATGTTGATTTTGTATTATTATTATTGGTGACAGCAAATACACGACAACAGAAGCAATACAGGACGCAAGTTATTATTTACAGGAGAATAAACAATCCATGACCGTAGACTTTTTTCACCATTATTCATCATTTTATAAAACCATTCTTTAGAAAGATGGCGAACATCACCTTTTATGTCTAACCCGTGTCTAGATACAGTAACAAACGACCCTTCTCTATTTTAAAATGTTCACTTTCTTTTTTTATGATTTCAATGCGAACATTACCAAAGACGAGTATATTCCAATGTGATACATCTCTTAAGTCCTGAAGTGATTCACCCATGCAAATACTGTCTTCGATAGTAGAAGCATTAGCGGCATTATCACTGTCATTTTCATTATTCCTTTCTAATTCGTCATCATAGGTTATCATTATTAATTCAGTATTGTTTCTGTTACTTTCCGAAGATGAGCCAATATTCTCTGAAACATTCGTTGCATCAACGTGGTAATCAGTTTCTTTTGATGAACCTTGTATATCATCGGGTTTTGTAACATATTTATAGATTTGGTTTTTCTCTGCTGGACCCAACTTTTTCTTTAAAAATTATGAACTCCTCGAGGCATATTTATTTTTTGGGATATTTGCTAAATGAAATCTAAAAAAATATTTTTAATTATAGTATAGGTATCAGCAAAGCATTAATTCTAAATATATTTGTAGGATACATAATAGGTACATAGTTCATAATAAGGACACTGTGTTAACGACTAAACACACCGCAAGAAAATTAATTTATTTAAATTTCCTTGTAACACCTTATATTAAATAATATTTGATAAAATGGAATATACAAATCATAGCCTAATATTATAAGGAACTATTTAAAAAAATATAAGTATTAAATCCTTAAAGATATTTTATATAAAGAATTGAAACCAAAATTAAATATCCAATTAGAATCATGCTCAATAATTTACAAAATTGAATGTGATTTTTGTGAAAAATTTTACATCGGGAAAACCGGAAAATGTTTTAAAGACTGATTTAAGGAATACCTAGGAATAAGAAGAAAAATAAACAAAATTTAAAGTTTATTTTTGCAAACCATTTACATAGTTAATAACAATAGCTACACCACTTTTAAAAAAAATTGAAGGCTTTACATTTATGTAGCTAAGGATCTTTAAAAGAATCACTTGATGAGTTTGAAATTTCCAAGGTATTTAAAACCCAACAAAATGTACTTTTAAATGATAAACTTTCATTTAATTCAAATATATAAATATATAAAACTGAAAACAAACAGTATGAGTATGCATCAACCTACAAAAATTTGCAAAACTGCAGTAATTGCATAACTGCCATTTTATTCCACAGTAATTATTTTTGTGTCCATTGAAAAACGATCTATTTCAATTTATTCTTTGAGTTTCAAGATAAAGGAAAAAAAATTATTTTGAGATCATTTACAAACACGGTAATTTGATTGTTTGTTAGTTTCCTTAGGTGTTTGCAATTAATTTGTTTGAAATGTTAGGTAGTAAGGTAGTAAAACATATATTAGGTAGTAAGGTTAAGCGGATATTTTAGAAATAATTTTGGAATAGAGACATTGTAACTCAAGGGTGCCACCCTATCGACAAAGGGTGCCACATTATCGACGTAAACCACTTTTCCTATACATTATTCAGCATATGTGTTTTCAGACCTGGTCATTAAATAATCATGCTTGCATACTAAATAATATATCGTAAAAAACGGTCAATATGGTATCTATAGGAATATTCAAAGCTATTGATTAATTGTGGTGATGGGATTCAATGCTCAACATGTTGGTTCGATTAATATTGTTAAAATTTTATTTCACGTAATAACTCAAAAATTTTAAAAAGTAGAATAGATTCTTTTTGAACCAATAACACATTTATAGGACACATTTATAAGTTATCACAATTTATAAATTAAAATTATATGGATAACCTGGTTAAAATGGTTTCTAAGTGATTTATCGTTGAAAACATATGATGGTTTGTTTAAGTTTTTTACGTTCGGGTGTCACCCCAAAACGGTTTCGAAGTGATTTATCGTTGAAAACATGTGATGGTTTGTTTAAGTTTTTTACGTTCGGGTGTCACCCCAAAACGGTTTCGAAGTGATTTATCGTTGAAAACATTGTGATGGTTTGTTTAAGTTGTTTACGTTCAGGTGTCACCCCAAAACGGCTTCGAAGTGATTTATCGGACTGGAGTACGCAGGGTAGTCAGACCCGTAGATCAAACAATGATCATAATCGATCAAAATCGATCCCTCCTGTGGCGCAAATTTGTTGCAAAACAAAAGCTCTGGTCACCCATGTAATCAAAATTAGCCAAAATAAAATGGTATGCCTAAATGACAATTTTTTAATACTAGTGAATCTACAGGAATGATTTTATCTTCAATTTTCAATCTACTATTGTAGATTTCAATTTTCAATCTACTATTGGATTGTTTATTTTCACCAAAATTCTTGTCATTAAGTGCTTTTATTGCTTTAATCCCAACAGCCAGTGCCAATTTATCTGATATGTCCCAATAAATCCTGTGAGTTCAATTTTCAATCTCTTCAAACGAATTGTGTTCTTATTAAAATTCTCGTCAAGTCAAAACGCCTTTTCTATCTCTTTTACTTCTAGAATCTCTAGAATCTACCTGCTGGTGACCCTTACTAAATTCCAAATCACAAAATTTCTCAAGACTATGAATGATGTATTTAGTGTATATTGTATATAATACTTTTTATCTACTTGGATACAATATAGTCGGAACAACCTCGTTTGAACTGTTCACCTTCTACAGTCTACTCTCATTGCTCTCATAAACGTCTGCTCAATAGTTTGATTGGAAAAATTGTCTGACCAATAAGTAGAAACAATACCACCTGGCAGATATTGAATAATTAAACTGGCCACCTGAATCCCATACAAGGTTGTACAACTGGTCCAGTAATGGCTCATTACTAGCAGCCAGTAATACAGCAATAAGCGAGGACTGGCAATCACGACTGGGCCATTAACATAATTTTACTGGATGATAACTTCGGACAGTAAATGGTTGCCATTCATGGGCCAGAGAAAAAACAACAGCAATGACCATTACAAGGTTGTACAGTTGGCCTAGTAACGGGCCAATAATGATGACCAGTATTGTAGTAATGACCAAATACTGGCATCCATGACTTGGCCGTTAAAAAAATATACATTATTATCATATGTAAATTTAAATAAATTAAATACAAACTAATTTAAAATAAAATCAAAATGACGGAAACAATTCAAAACTCACCATACAACTGGTTCAGTTGCAAAAATGGCTTAATAATGGAAAACATGACTGGAAAACAGTACTCCGCCATTAAAAAAAAATATAAAATAATATTTTCATACATAAATTTAAATAAATGTTTTACAAAATAAATTAAAATAAAATAGAAATGAAAATAAATTACATCATATACCAACCTTTTCTATATTACCATAGTCTTCCAACCGACAAGGCGATAACTAAACTATATGTGAAAATTTTCAAACCATGTATTTCTAAAAGGGATAATACTCTAGTGAAATTTAAAAAAATGACATAGATCGGCAAATTCATGGCTACAGTACTGGCCCAATAACAATGGCCAATTAATGTTAATCATTAACGGGCCATTACTTGACCATTCGAAGTAAACTAATTTCAAGATTTTGGAAATTAATATCAGAGTCATATATTGCAGAAACTAACGCAAATAATAAACATCTGCTGTAGATAAATCTATACCCTCAGAAGTTAATAAATTATTTGGAATTTTTTAGATCAATTAAACTCACGTAAGTAAAGAAGTAATTTTTTTCAATTCAAAGGTATGGTTTGAACTTTCTCAAAAAAAACTCCACTTAACATTTATCGTGTTTCGGATGAATTCGAACCATCCTCGTCAGTGGCCGGTTCGAATCCTTTGGCAGACACGTTATCGATTACGCCGTTGAGGCGATGACAATTTCGAAGTTCAAACTTCTTCATCACTTATTTATTTTTACATAAGTTGAATTTTCCCACTGTCATTAGACTCCATATTATGGAAATGTTTTTACATTATATGGGATTTTTTGCATTAAATTTCTAGACAATACTTTGTGTGAATTCATAGAATGGGGAACATTTAATTAACATCCTAAGTCACGATTGTATAGTCATTATTTATTGTTTCTAATCAATGTGAAATCAATGGCTGACACTTGGTCAATTTGTAGTCCTATATGTATTAGACTACATTAAGTGAATTTTAAGTGCGACGATAATGTAGGGAATCAAGTTTTGATGTCAAAGCTCGGTCATCCACAATTCGTATAGCCCGCTTTTGACAGAGGCCTAGAGAGCCAAGATGGAAAGAGAAGCAGCACCCAAAGCTTGATAACAGTACTCCATACAGTGACGAATATAGGGCTTATAAACATGGAGCAATTGGTATGGAGTGAAAAATTTTGCAGCTATTTAGAAGGCCGAGTTTTTAAGACGCACTTTTTTTCATCGCTATTACATGATCGATACAGAGTAGGTCATTTGCAACCGTGACACCCAATAAACGAATGTTTTTCCATTCACCTATTGGCTCATCACACATACTAAATAAAATATCTTTGGGGATCTCGGTCTTTGATCTAGAAACAATCAACAGCTGTGTTTTGGTAGAGTTGAAATTGACCCGGTTTTGGTAACCCCTATCGGCGACTTCTTTTAGGTCGTTATACACGTTTATGGCAGCGTCTCTCCGGGCGGGATTAATTCGTTCGTGCATTTTACCTTTTGAAGGAAGGGGCTCGAACGACTTGTGCAGAGTACTATCATCGGCAAAACTATTTATTGGGTTGCTTGTGATTTTCAATTTAGTTTAGATTCAAAAGAAAATCAGTCTAAGGAGACTAAAATATATCGGTTGGATAGAAAATTTTGAATCAGCTTCACAACATTGGGATGAAAACCATACGCATCGAGCTTGTTGATTAAGTTGGCATGCCAGACTCGATCGAATGTCTTGGAGATGTCTAAAGCGATAACGTATGTTTCACCAATCACCAACTTTAATTATACACAAAATATTACATCTCGATAAATATTAGCAATAGCAGTTTAGGGTAACTAAAGAGAGATTCAATTACACCAACTGTAAATGGTATGAATTGGAAACTATACATTATGAATTCAAATAACAATTCAATAAAAATTGTCAATAATTCATAAACTGTGCAACGTAAAATTCTAAAAAAATGTACAATGTTTCTTAAATTAAGTACTCTTACACATTACACCCCATCGTTGGGATCAAAAATGATTTTTTTACCCTTACCCAATCCTCACCCCATCAAAATACAGAAAAACAATTATGTGACACCCCGCTATAGTTTTCGTTCAGGGTTTATCAAATTTCCTATTTCTGTGTGTTGTTTCAATTTTTTTTGTCAATCAAGGTCGAAACGCAGATGGGAACTAAATTTTTGTTGCACTTTTTTAACAATAATTAGAAAACTGTGCACGGTAAAATTCTAAAAAAAATTAGAATGTTTCTTAAATTTATTAAGTGGGGGTATTGAGGGTATGCGCATATTTATTCTATTTTTGAGGGTATGCGCATATTTATTCCAAACAGACTGATTGTTCCTAAGACTGATCTATGGTTATCCAAAAAATGCAATAAAACAACTAAAATTAAGAAAAGAGCGTTCCAAAAGTTTAATCATAACAAATCTGATGAAAACCTTAGACCGTATCGAATTGAAAGAAATTTATGCAGGGAATTAAAAGATGCAGAAAAAAATCTTTTTAATAGGAAAAAAGCTACCAAATTTGCGGAGCACCCTACTGGTTCACTCAATTTCTATAAAAGCGTAAAGGTTGTTCAAGGCAATTTTTGTAAATCTTCTTTACCTCCTCTTATTGATAAAGATATGTCTGTCATTGACACAAGAGAAAAAGATAACCTTCTGGGAAAGTATTTTTCTAAAAATTCTACACCAAAAGAACCCATTTTCTTACCTAAGCCAATTCCTAGAATTTCACACAAAATGATGCGCAGAATATTTCGTAAAAACGTCATTCGGAAAATGCTTTTACAAATTAGTTCGAACAAAGCATCTGGGCCAGATCGTATTCCTCCAATTATTCTTAAGACATTTGCCATTTAAGACATTTTAGTTAGCGCCAATTCTCACAAAGATCTTTTATTTGTCATATAAAAAGGGAATATTTCCTGAATTATGGAAAATGGCCAGTGTTCAGCGTATTCCAAAAAGGGCAGTAAAACTGATCCAACAAATTATAGACCCATTTCAATTTTATCGGTTGTTTCTAAAATTTTTGAAAAATACATTAAAATTTAATCTAATGAACTTTTTAGAGTCCGCAAAATTACTTAATGAAAGGCAATGCGAAGGAAGAGCGACGGGAGGTTTACTTTCCTTTGTCACTCATGTGTGGAACAAATCGCTTGAGAACTATGGTGAAACATTCGGTGTTGCTCTTGATATTTCCAAAGCATTTGAAAAAGTATGGCATAATAATCTTATTTGCAATTTAAGATGCTATGGTTTGGACGAATAACTTATTTCTTGGTTACAGAGCTTTATTGCTGAGCGAAAATTTTGGGTCAATGTTGATGGTGTTTCTTCGGATGTTTTTTTAACTAATGCAGGAGTTCCTCAAGGTTCCGCTTTGTCATTAACTCTCTTTCTTATTTATTTATATCCCGCATGGAGGGATCAGTTTTTATTGTTTTGAAAATTTTTTTTATTTTTGATCTACGGGTGTGATAACCCCGCGTACCTCAGTCCCTGCTACTAAAATACGAGTTAACGTGAGATATCACATACCAATGGCAATAGCAGTGAGATATCACAAGCCAAGGTGGCATCTTAGGGCTGGTGGCGGATGAACTGTATTCAGTCAACGGTAGCACCCTCAATCATAGCTGTGAAATAATCCTTGATGATGAGACGTTATTGCTATCTTGAAGAAACTAGCCTCCATATAACTATGTGTGCGCTTTAATCTTCAAGAAAGACGGTGCGTCACAATATCACGGAATATGCAACCGGCTGGATTATTGGCAACTACATTTTTATTTTGTTTCAGCAAATTTTTTAAAAAATTTGCTATATACTTTTATCTTCTCTATTCTATCATAAAATATTGGCCTATGTCATATTTTGTCAGTGATAGGATTTTTTGTTTAGTTATCCGTTCTCTAACCAAAAATATAAAAAAAAAACAAAAAAAAGAAAGATTTACGTCCATCAACACCTCTGAACGTATGTTGTTGTGGGACCTTGGTCTTAAAAGTTTTTATGGGTTGTTGTGACACATATTGTAATTCCTACTACACAACACATTTTATTAAAAATAAAAAAAATATTAACGATTTGTTGGATTCAACAGTTAATCCTATCCATAGTTTTGCTGATGATAGCACGCTTCATTCGTCTCATGAAAACCCTAAATTATATTCACCGTTAGCGCTTAACAACTGTTGATCAAATTTGATGGATTCTTTAAACCATGACCTTAAAACTATTTTGGATTGGAGGCTCGCTAATAGTATTGAATTCAATACGAGCAAAACACAGGTTTGTCATTTTTCTAGATTATCCACACCTTATCCGTTTCCATTAAAGTTTGACTCTAAATATCTTGTTGAGAAAGAATCTGTCAGACTTTTAGGAGTAGAAGTTGAAAATAATCTCAAATGGAATTCTCATATTTTTAACTTAGCCAAGGACGCTATTCAAAAATTAGGCTTTTTGGGACGATATCGTAAATTTTTTAATAGCAAACAGCTTCGTTTAATATACAAATCATTTATACGTTCCTGCATGGAGTACTGTTCTCACATATGGGGTGGAGCTTATTATAGTAGTTTGAAGTGCCTTGATTCTGTTCAGTGCAGAGCTGTCACACCGATTGGCAACTCAAATCTTACTAATGAGTTTGATTTTTTGCAACACAGACGAAATGTTGCTGATCTGACAATTTTCTACAAGTACATTATGAATGAACGAGCTTCCGTAGAGATAAAATCAATTTTACCTGAACCGCCAAGCCTGTCGCGTTACACCAGAACAACTGTGGTCGCCCATCCATATACGGTTCAAATAAAAAAGTGTAGAACTGTCGCCTTTCAACGTGACTTTTTCAATTGAGTCTCGCACCTTTGGAATGACTTGCCCGCTTGGGTATTCCAAGATAGCTATAATCCTCAAAATTTTAAAGTTAACGTTATTAAGTTTCTTAAAGATCCTTAATTTATTTAAATATAATCCGAATCCCTAGTTGGCATGGTATTTTCAGATATTCAGAGACGTTAATTTATAATTTATTAGAATTAACACTAAACATGCATGCCTAACTTTGAATAAAAAAAATGAAAATATTAGAATTAAGGAATTAAATGAATCCTCGTTTCTTTGAGCAAGCAATAGTGTGCCATTAGCAAAGAATATTCCATACCTTAGACTGAGGGTGCTATCGTGAACTGAATACAGCTCACCCACTAGCACCCCTAAGATATCACATTGGGTAGTGATATCTCACTAATATTGCTAGTGGTATGTGATATATGTCACGAGAACTCGTATGCCAATAGCAGGGGTACTGGATTACACAGGACTGTCACATGCGTAGATCAAAAATTAAAAAAAAATTATAAATCAATAAAATCTGATTTCTCGATGCGATTTTGATTAGTCCAATCTTATAGTAGTTTTGTGAAGTATGTAAATAGCTAATTTCTATGTACTTCATTTCCCAATTATTACTTTTATTTATTCAAGAGTGATGTATAACGCAATCGTAACTGTAACCGAAACGTAACGAAAATGTAACGAGAAACGTAACCAAATTAGCTATTAGCCAAATTAGTCGAAACTATAACTGAAACGAAAACCGTAATTTAATTTTAATTTGCAGAAAACGAAAACTGAAACGAAATTAAATTTATTTCATTTCACAACACTGCATTAATTAGATTAGAATCAATATTTCTTTTTTTTATCAATGCGCCATCTGAACATAAATTGATGTTACTACTTGTTTTAATTCACATGGTTGGACTTAGAACTGGGCAACCTCAGTTTGTTGTTTAATATTTTTTATTTTTATTTTTACTTTATTGTTTAATGTAACCGTTTTACCAAACTGGAAAACCCTTTTTAATTGTTTACATAATAATTGTTGTTTAAGAGTAGTAATGTAATGGTGATAAATGTAAGATTGTTATACTTTTTAACTCTTTTAATTGTTAAAAATTTTTAACTTTAATTTTATTCCAGAGGTCAGAATTACATAAGTCAAGTAATTTTGGTTAATATATTTAATTTGATCTGATCTGTTTGATAATTCTACCTATTTATATCGCAAATATCGTGCCACTTGCACTTTTTATTTTCGGTCCGGAGTTCATGAAACAAAGATTATGCATGATATGCAACTTTTAACCTCGAACACTTTTTCCGAAATACTCAAGTATGCATCGATTTTTCCTATACCTTAATATTCGTTCAATTTTCAAATCGCTAATTAAAAGTAAAACTTGCACAGATATGTGTATATTACAATTTTTATTCATAAATTCTCTTTTTAGCAATTAAAAATTTAAATTTAGTTCAAAATTTACTTTTTTTCTTCAACTTTTTGTATTTTCCTTCTCCTCAATTGATAATACAATTTTCTTTTTATTTGAAAAGACAAAATTATCAGTAAAAAATTTCTTATTTATTTTTTCAAATGTAAAATTAGTCACATGGGTGTTGTTGCCAATAAAACGTGAGATGATTCCTTGCAATAGAATAAGCCGCGACAATATCATACATACATATAGATTAGAAAAAATAAAAGGGTGTTTTTGGAATATATATATTTGGGATCAGTTTTCATATATTTCTTGATTAAAAGTATTCAGCTTCCCAAAACAATTCCTTCAAATCCACCCTATATCGCGAGTCTATAGAATTAAAATAAATTACAGGTAAAGAGATTTTTATTTTTTGTGAAAACAGAAAAAAGAAAATCATTTCGTTTTTTCTTTAGTGGAATAATTTAAATATTTAATTACTAATTTTGATGAATTAAGTTAAAGAATTTATTCAGCCCCTTTTGAGAAATAAATAAAAAAAGATTTCTGTTTTGCTATTGTTCTTTGTGAATGAATAATACATTGTGAATTGTGGAAAGTTAAACAAAAAGTTTCACTTCAAATTTTTTTATAATGCAGCCTCAACTGATAATTATACTTACACAAACATCAGTTGTTTGCGACCCTTTTTATTATTTTATACATAAAACTAAACATAGGGTAAAAAAACCAACAAAGAAGCTTATATTTAGAGCAAATCAACTTTAATTATAGCAAATAAGGGTTGTAACACTAGATAAATAGTCGTGACACTTATTCAAAAAAAAGCTCTTTAAATTTATGGTTTAGTTTTGGTCAGCTTTAAAGTTGAATGTATTCAAATTCTGAAAGGTTAATCATCTAAAGTTTTTTATTTATTTGTAAATATTAATATATAGTCTGGTTTGTGTGTTGGAAAAACTAATAGAAATGTTTCAGCGCAAATTTTTAATTAAACTTTCAAAAATATTGTGCTGAATCTGATAAAAATCAAGCTTTTAGCTAAAAGTGTTTCCGTATGACAAAAATATAACAATATTTAACAGACTGAGTCTCTATTTTCATTGTTAACTAATAGTGAATTCTTTTCTACTTGTTCGGTACAAGCTCCGACTCCGAATTATCGCAATTGGTTTTTTTTGTATTGCACTTTTTACAAAAGAATACAAATTTCGATAATTCTGTGTTGGAACTTGTACCGAACAGGTAGAAAAGAATTCACTATAAGTTTTTCTTGTTGACTATTGTTTTAATAATAGGAGAGTCTCGAAAGTAGAGATGGGACTTCGTAATCGATTCTCCGATCTAATCGATTAGTCGTTCAAAAAAGAATCGATTCTATTCCATTCTCATGAATCACAAATATGTGATTGAAATATGTGATATGCAGCCGCGTTTGTCACGAGCGTGTCACACCAACGACTTTTCCTTCAATAAATTGCTCGTTTCCATCCCTTACCTACAAGGAAGTTGATGGTTCAAATACAGAAGAACTGTTGAACATATGTCTAACTTTTAGGGTTAAATTTGATTAATGTTTTTTGAAGTTTTTTTTGAAGTGCTTATCCTTACTGTAGCCTACAGTTTCAACTCGATTTTTATGAAACGTTGGTAAAAGTGTCTTAATTTGACACGTATAAATATTGTTGTGGCAAAATACGATTTAATCAGAATATAAGCCAAGTGTGTGACATTATTTTCCTATTAAAAATAATCCTATTTACTGCATGTTTTGAGCTAGCATTCATGGCTCTAACGTATTTACTTATAGGTTCCACCATAACAACAAACACCATATTCTAATTTTGAGTTGAATAATTGAAAAGTAAATCGGTTATTTCTACTTGTTGAGGCATACGACATACATATGACTTAAACCAACTATAAATGCTGAAATCCTGCAACATAAAAATTTTCCAAAATGATATCAAGAACAACCATGTCATAAGCTCTAGTAATTAACAAAGAGTCGTGCAGTACAGTTTTGGGCGTCTAAAACCTCATATGTCTTATTAAAAAATTTACCAACGAATCCTCTGCACTGTGTATCCGTATTGCGAGCTATGAACAAAATCAGTCCTATCCAGAAAGCTTAAAATTCTAGTTTTCATACATTTTTCCAAACATTGACAATCGATTTGTAAAACATTCAGAAATAGATGGGTGGGATAGGTCTATAATTTTCCACCTGTTTTTATCACCTTTTTTGTAAAGGACAGACAACCGCTCTTTTAAAATTTTCGTTAGAGCCACATGAGTTGCATTTATGCATGCCGCATGCATGCATTTATAGTTTTATACAACTCTGAAGTTGTATAGCCTAATATACAAAACTATTTTGAGAGAAGCTACTTACAACCAATTCTTTTCTAAGGTTATTTGAAATACATTTATCTACTCGAGATAGTGATTGTTTCAAGTTTCCATCAATGCAAAAAACATAATCATTAAATACTTGAGGTTGGCGATATCTACTTCACAACGTCAAATTTTATTTTCCTTGGAATTTCATTAACGGTAATTGTTTTTTAGGTAGATTTCATAGAAAAATGTCCGTCATCTCGGAATTTCAGAAAAATTTTGGTGTCAAACGACTATATATGATAAGCAGAGACAGAAAAATAACAAAAGAAAATTATATACATATGTATATAATATTTGATGTGATTTTCGCTTGTCTATTATTTTAAATAACAAATTTTTTTGGATGAAGCCAATAAATAAAACAATATTTTTAAAAAAATGTTTATCCAAACAAGGTTATAGATGTTTAGCACACTAAATATGAAATATTCATTATTTATACTCTTTGAATATCCGAAGATACCATGTCAACTATAAAGGAAGGAGATGAGGAAAATGGAAGGAATGGGGATATAGGAATAACTATACTAATTGTTTTAAATGACTATGGACATTTTCTTTAAATGCATGAGGGGAAAATTCATCGGGAAATACAGAGGGAGGCATTGAGTTCCACAATTTGACCACTCTATTAAAATAGTCGTTCTGAAAGGACACAGTTCTACAACGAGGTATTTGTACAACAAATGGATGGGATAACTCGGCAGCTCTTGTTTGTCGATTATACTGCGGACACGATGGAAGGATATTTTGAATTTTCTTAGAGGAGAACTCGCTAAAGTTATATTTATAGTAGGTTGACAATTCAGCCACATTTCTTCTGTGCTGGAGTGAATCAAGCTGGTCCGTTAATTCGGTATTACCAATCAACCGTATTGCTTTTCTCTGTACAGAGTCCAGACATTTTATTGTTGACTGACAAGCATCTCCCCAGACATGACAGCAGTACTCCATACATGGACGAATAAAGGACTTGAAGATTAGCAAAATTTGCTCGGAATTGAAATACTTTTTACATCGACTCAAGAATCCTAATTTTTGCATAGCAGATTTAGCGAGGTTGAACACATGTTTATTCCATTTCAAGTTATTTTGAATATCCACTCCAAGAAGTCTAACTGATTCAACCTCACGCAATTCGTCGTGTTTTATTTTAATAGGGAAATTTTTATATCGCTCTATTCGTGAAAGACGGCATAGTTTGGTTTTGGTTGGATTAAGTGAAACAAGATTACAATCTCCCCATTCCATTATACGCTCCAGATCTTTGTTGATAGAATCAATTAGCAACTCTCTATCAGTGGTAACTGCAGTATGAGATGGAAATTTAAGAGATGCATGTGATGCATGCAATGTGCTGTCATCAGCAAAACTATGGATTGGTGCCCTGTTGAAATAAGTAAGTCATTAATGTATATAGAAGAAACAAGGTTGTTCAGAGTGCAGAACCTTGGGGAACCACAGTATTGGTTGTGAAAATATTGGATGTGATACCATCTAAATTAACATGAAATTGGCGACCTGTAAGAAAACTATGAATCCTTGAGACAGTAAGATGGTCTATGCCATAAGATTATAATTAAGCTATGAGATTTTTATGCCACACTTTATCAAATGCTTTAGAAATGTCATGTGAAATGCTGAATGTTTCACCATGGTTTTCCATCGATTTGTTCCAGAGATGGGATACGTAGGCTAACAGATCATCTGTTACATGACTTCTACGAAAACCATACTGTTTATCATCAATAATTCGCGACACTTCTAAATAATCTACTAAATTGTAGTTAACATATTTTTCAAATATTTTAGCTAAAACCGACAGAATTGCAATTGGTCTATAATTGTTAGGATCTATCTTACTGCCTTTCTTTGGTATGGGTTGAACGCTGGCCAGCTTCCAAGAGTCAGGAAATATTCCGGTTTTATAAGATACATAGAAAATTTTTGTTAAAATTGGAGCTAGTTGCCTAGCAAAGTTTTTAAGAATGATGGGTGGGATACCGTCGGGGCCAGCAGATTTGTTGATATTGATAGAAAGAAGCATTTTCCGTACAATATTGCAATGAAAAATAATTGGTTTCATTTGTGAATGAGTGTAGGAGAATGGGGAGGTTCAACTATGTTTGAGTTTACTGCGAATATACGACCCAAAAGATCCGCCTTCTCTTTCGAGTCGCTCACGGGAATGTCATTCAGAACTAAGGTTGGAATAGAGGATCGAGTAAAATTGCTCGGGATTGATTTAACTGCCTGAAAAAAACTACGTGAGCCAGATGGGTGCTCGGCGAATTTCTTTGCGTTCTTCTGGATAAACGCTTCTTTGTCCAGGCCTATTTGGAATTTACTAATAATTCTAGCTTTCTTATAGGTGCTATGGAATTCAGATGATTTATTAGCGTTATATGTCTCAAATGCTTTGCGTTTATTCCTCGCTGCCTCATCAACATCCCGCGTGAACCAAGGCTCAGTTCTAGGAGTGATTAATCGATGTGGAATAAACCGCCGCATTCCGTCATTTATGATTTCAGACATTCCTATTGCCGATGTGCTAGGATCTTGATCAACACAGTAAATAGTTTTCCAAGGTGTTTTATCATAAAAGTTTCTCAGTCCCTCCTAGTTGGCGCGTTTATAGTTCCAAACGCGACGAGGATTTGCTTTAATTTGTGTCGGTGATGTAAATTGCACTATTGCTGATATTAGTAAATCGTCCAATGTTCCGAGGGGTTGTTCAACTTTTGTCTTCGTAGTATCTGGTTCGTTTGTCAAAAACAGATCCAGCAAATTATTGCTATGATGTGAATTGTCTGAGATTCTAGTGGGGCACTCTATCATCTGCGAGTATCAGTTCGGCTTGTCTTCCTACGTCGTCAGTGCGCGATGCCATTCTTAAGCCATTCTTTATTATGAATATTAAAGTCTCCAACAATGGCCAGTCTTGCTTTGGGGTAGTCCGTGGTAATCTTGTCTAGATTAGCCGGTATTTGATCGAAAAAGGGACATCCTGGGGGAGAATTTGGGGATCTATATAATCCTATTATAAACATAGTTTCATCAACACCTGAGATCTTCAGTGCTATAGAATTATGGTGCTTAGAGTTCAACTCGTAAGCCCTAATTCTCATACATGAAAGTGGATCTCAAACAAATACACAGACACCATGTTATAAGAGGAATGTTCCAATTCGTAACTAGGTATCCGGTATTTTTCGGGATCCAACTTCGATGCTTTGCCACTAACAATTGTTTCGGTAAGAAACAATATGTCAGGTTTATTTTTTTCAATGTAGTGATGAACCTCGTTTAGATTCGAATTGAGACCCCTTATGTTGGTGAAGTCAATGCTAAGCTGTTGGTTCACTCTGCGGCCATTTTGTCGAGACAAAGACTTACCCTTTGACATTGCAGGCATAGCTACTGAAATTCGGCCAGTCCTAAATTTCAACACTACACAGCACAAAAGAAACTGGGTATCTCTGTCACAAAAACACGATAGCAGATTTCATGCAACAGTAGCACGATAAGAGAAAAGCAAAAAAAATAGGGACACAAAAGACACTAACAAAATTGAAGAGTACAAATAAAGGGTTAAATTCGAAATTCCTAACTTTTGTCAAAAAAATACATTTCATAATCAACTAACTGATATTTTCCAACTCCTAAAATAAGTCCGAGGTGGGAGGAGCTGAATCATGTCAAAAAACTTGACAAATAAAATCTCAATCAATCCGAAAAAATCACTAACAACTAAAACGAAAATTTTTGCTTTCTGTTACCAAGCAATATAAAACAAATTTATGCTTTAAAATAATAAATAAATTTATTACATCAAAGCACTAAAAGGTAAAATTTTACTTAACTACCTCTTGGTACTAGTAAACACAAAATACCAAATAATTTTTTAATAAAGAACAATCTCACCAATTATATAATTGTACGCGTCCGTTCTTCAATACTTTTATTTTTATAAACACTAACACAAACACAAACACAGAAGAGAGATATCGAATCCATATTGCCGAAACATTGGATAAATCAGAAACCATTAATGGAGACGTCGATAAGTCATGGTATTTGCTCAAAGATGCTGTTTTAAGCGCTGCTGAGGGAATACTTGGTCGACTACAGAACCACTCCCAGAAGCCATGGATGGATCAAGCATGCATTGACGCTATTCAATACAAAAGAGATTGCTATCTGAAGTGTCTACAAGGACGCAACAGCAGGTGCACGAAGGAGAACTATAAACTGGCAAGACAAGCCGCTACAAAGCTATGTAGACGAACGAAGAGAGTATAGTGGAAGAGACAGTGTGAGGAGATTGAAAGCTTCAATAAGGAACATCAATCGCGTAACTTCTTTCAACAGGTTAAAACCTTAAAGAGGGCCCTAAAACTAGATCGACTGCTATTCAAAACGAAGATTGGGAGCTACAAGTAGACCTTAAAAATATTTTAGATACTTGGGCCGCATATTTTGAGAGTCTTCTCAACTTAAGTGACCAGCAACAGGTCGGGTGACGAGCAAAGCTTATTCGTGCGTCTAAAGGACATGTAAACGAACCCACCAAAGAGGAATTCGATGCGGCGCTGTCAAAATTTAAATGCAATATAGCACCTGGTATCGACGATATAACATCCTTAAGATTGTTTGAACTGGTTCAAATGATCTGGAGGACTGAAACCATGCCACAGGACTGGAACACAGCTATGCTGATACCAATCCATAAAAAAGGTAATCGCCTACAATGTGCAAACTACAGAGGAATCGCTCTCCCCTGCACAGCATATAAGATCTTTTCCTACATTTTGCTATCCAAAATCAATCCTTTTGCTTAACAACTGTTTGGAGAATATCAGTGTGGTTTCCGGCGGGGCCGAGGTACCACCGATGCACTTTTCTCGATAAGGATGATTTTGGAAAAGTGTCGAGAGTCCAACATACCTGTGCACCAACTTTTCATTGATTTCAGGCAGGCCTACGACTCTCTCGAACGAGAGACTCTATGGTCTGCTCTGGTGTCAATGGGATTTCCTGGTAAACTTGTATCACTATGCAAAATGACAGTACAGAACTCTCAATGCTGTGTACGAGTAGAGAACTAAATATCAAAGTTTTTTAAAGTCGACTCCGGTTCAAGACAAGGTGATGCTATCTCTCCTATACTTTTTAATCTAGCCTTGGAATACGTGTGCCGTCAAAATAAACTACCGACTAATAACAATATCTTGTCAATAAACTCAGTACAGATGATTGCTTACGCTGATGATGTTGTCATCCTCGGCCGAAGTGAAGCTGTTATGAGTGAGACTTTCAAGTCGCTTGAGAGTGGTTCTAGGAAAATTGGTCTGCAAATTAACTACAATAAAACCAAACATATGAATGTTTCAAGAGAGGCTAAGAAGAAAGATTTGATGTGCGGCGATGAACGAATTGAGAGAGTTGAATCTTTTAAATATTTGGGATCAATGCTTGACTCAACTAACACCAGGTTCAAGTTATACAAGACATTGATTAGACCGGTTGTGATATATGAGTCACAAACCTGGACCCTTACACAAAATTAAGAATCGCATTCATCTTTATTTGAGCGTAAGATCCTACGCTATATTTTTGGTCCACTTTAGACAGACGATGGAGAGTATAGAACCCGGTATAACTTTGAGATCAGAGACCTTCTTGAGAGTCCTGATATAATAGGTTGTATCCGTTCTAATAGGATTGTTTGGTTTGGGCATGTTCAACGAGCCGATTCACAGCCTGTAACGATTAGAAAAATGCACATTAATACCCTGGAGTGGGCAACAGCAAGGTAGACCACGACTACAATGGGAGACTGACATAATAAACGACCCTAAAAAAAATCGGCTGCCATCGTAATTATGTCGCTGTTGCGAATGACCGTGGTGAATATTCAAAGCTGATTAGCCTGGCAACGCTCCTGCATGGAGCATGAACGCCTTAAAAAAAACAAAACAAACACTATAACACTTAATAGCTACTTATTAACACTTATTAATACTAATAATACTTGTTTTTCTATTTTCGATTCTTTTTTGTTTGTTTTTTTTTCTTTGAAATTTAGGAGACCACCTTCTTCGTCTGACTCCGAATGATGAATGGATATATATATATATATATATATATGTGATGTGGTTTAGAATTTATTTTTCGAAGGCGCCTTCCGATGTTGAATTGATTTTAAATCATTACCAAAGAGTGCACAAAACCAAAGCAGAATATGTTGATGTTAGGTTTAGATAGCTTAGGATTCATTAAAATGTTGTATAATTTTAAAAAAATCCAATTTATTTGATTGTATTGGTCGACGTTTCGGCAGTTTTTTGTTTGACTGTATTGGTCGACGTTTCGGCAGTTTTTTGTTGCCTTTATCAAGACTAAAATATAAAAAAATATAAAATATAAAATATAAATGTTTTACATGTATATAATTAATTAGTTCACCTATGTTACCCTTAAGTCAATAGCTTAGAACAGAACTATTTTAAAAACTTTTAAAAATCTTTAAAAACTTTTAAAAAACTTTTACAAACTTTAAAAAACTTTTACAACACAGCATATACAATAATTGACAGGATTTGAAATAGTTTTTAGTTGTCTTTAAAAGTTTTTTACAAAACTAATAAAATTGTTATTATTGGACATTGACAATATACATAAGCATAACCAACATTACTGGTAAAAAAATGTGGAAATCATTGATTGTACGAACAACACTATCTGTACGAACAAAACGATGGAGGTTTGTGTCATTTGGACTAAAATTAAATAAGAAATTTTTAGCCATATGTATTTGATTAATTAGTTAAATTGATGTTACCCTTGATTCAATCTGATGAAAACTTTAAAACCTCAAAAAACACATATAATGTTTAAAAAAGGAAGACAATGGTTCACTACTTGGTTTGAAAAATAAAAATATAAAACTAATTGATGCAATAAAATTAATGGCACTGATAATACATTGAACCAACCAAAATTGCTGGTATGATTGAAAACACTGACTATGTAGGTGACGATGAAGATTTATAGATTTATAACATTATTATATATATAAACCTGTTTGGTAACAAAATCATGTATTTGATCACCCACATCGACACACAAAACAATAGAAATTTTTACCGCCGAAACAAACGAGTATATATAATGACAATACCATTGTACAATGTGAAATTTATGCACAAAATTATTGTATATATTATTTATGTAGTCCACCAGATGTCAACCCGAATCGTGACCAACTTCATGTTGGGGGCATTTATTACGTCGATAATGGATGGTTCACAAATCCGTATATGAAACAAAATTTTTGGAAAATGAGAAATGAAAATGAATGTGAATTGGAGTTCAAGTTACTTAAGAATTTAAAAAATTTTTCCCTAATAAGGAAAAATAAGGAAAAATAACGGTTTTGTCAAAAAGTTACAATTGATCGACGATTTCAGTGACAGCATTAAGTTTAAAATGTATGCAGATACATCATATCCACCTCGCATATATGGGCTTCCCAAAGTCCATAAGGTCAATGTTCCCCTACGCCCAATTGTTTCGAACATTGGTGCCCCCTCGTACAATTTATCTAAATACATCAATCATATTTTGCTCAAGATCACTAACAACTCTCCTTTTAACACTCTCAATTCGTTCGAGTTCAAAAAATTTTTGTCAACGATCAGAGTTCCACAAAATCATTCATTGGTGTCATTTGATGTCGTGTCCCTCTTCACCAATGTTCCTATTGCCTCTGCACTAGCGTCGACTCAGTCACGGTGGCCCATGATTGAAGAAGTTACAAAAATACCATACACTCTCTTCTTTGAAATAATTTCTTTCTGCATCAAGGACGCATCATATTTTAAATACGAAGACAACATCTACAAACAAATACAGGGGTTAGCGATGGGTAATCCCTTATCACCAACTTTGTCGGACTTTGTCTTAGAGGATCTTTTGATTGAAGGTTTAAATAGTTTACCGTACCAGCCTGTTTTCCTTAAAAAGTATGTTGATGACATAATTTGTTGCATTCCCACGAACCTGATTAACGATACCCTTTCTCACTTAAACTCTCTGTCCCAGTATATCAAATTCACGCTTGAGGTTGAAGTGGAACACTGTATAAATTTTCTGGATATGAAAATCGAGAGATTACCTTCAGGCCTTCTTCGCACCGATTGGTACTACAAATCAATGGCATCCAACCGGATTTTGAATTTTTATTCGCAGCATTCAATTGACACCAAAGTAAACATAGCTTACTCTTGTTTTCATAGAGCTCTGTCTATCAGTGATACTGTGTTCCATAAGAAGAATATTGACCTTGTAACGAAATTCCTTGTTAACAATAACTATCCATTAAATTTAATTAACAAACTGGTAACCCGGTTTTACCATAAAAACCATAACAATCATCCTCCTGGAGATACTATAGCATCTCCTACTACCGACAAACAGTATTTTTCATTCCCACACATCCATTTTGTTCATGAATTTTTCAAAACATTTTTCAGCCTCAAGTTTCCAGATTTCCAATATGTCAACAACTACTCGGGCTCCCTAGGCAACACCATTTTTACGAAAACCAAAGATCGATTGGCCCTCTTAGACAAAAGTGGTTTAGTTTACAAGATCGACTGTTTGCATCCGGGTTGTTCAGCAGTATATGTTGGACAAACGGGAAAAAAACTTGCCACCCGCATGTATCAACATGAGCTATCAGTCAGAAACCAACAAAAAGATAAAACCAAAGGGATTCCTTCTACCACCAGAACTGCAGTGCTTAAGCATATATCTGAGAACCCTGGTCATAATTTCAATTTTAATGAACCTACCATTCTTTCCAACCAATCCAATTACCATAAAAGATTATTTAATGAAAACTGCTACATTTTGTCTAACCGTCCGAATGCCATCAACCTAACCTCTGACCCAACTGATTCAGTCTTGAGTTTCGGCACTGTGAGCCTATTAAAAACCATGTTCCCGGTCCCAAGTTACAATAATCATTCTAATCCAATTCCAATTTCTCAAGTGTCCTTTCCTTAATTCCGAATTCCCAATTGTCTTTTCCTTATCTAAACCCGTTTGTTTTTTTTTTTTTTTTTTTTTTTTTTTTTTTTTTTTTTTAAAAATTTTTTAAATTCTTAAGTAACTTGAACTCCAATTCACATTCATTTTCATTTCTCATTTTCCAAAAATTTTGTTTCATATACGGATTTGTGAACCATCCATTATCGACGTAATAAATGCCCCCAACATGAAGTTGGTCACGATTCGGGTTGACATCTGGTGGACTACATAAATAATATATACAATAATTTTGTGCATAAATTTCACATTGTACAATGGTATTGTCATTATATATACTCGTTTGTTTCGGCGGTAAAAATTTCTATTGTTTTGTGTGTCGATGTGGGTGATCAAATACATGATTTTGTTACCAAACAGGTTTATATATATAATAATGTTATAAATCTATAAATCTTCATCGTCACCTACATAGTCAGTGTTTTCAATCATACCAGCAATTTTGGTTGGTTCAATGTATTATCAGTGCCATTAATTTTATTGCATCAATTAGTTTTATATTTTTATTTTTCAAACCAAGTAGTGAACCATTGTCTTCCTTTTTTAAACATTATATGTGTTTTTTGAGGTTTTAAAGTTTTCATCAGATTGAATCAAGGGTAACATCAATTTAACTAATTAATCAAATACATATGGCTAAAAATTTCTTATTTAATTTTAGTCCAAATGACACAAACCTCCATCGTTTTGTTCGTACAGATAGTGTTGTTCGTACAATCAATGATTTCCACATTTTTTACCAGTAATGTTGGTTATGCTTATGTATATTGTCAATGTCCAATAATAACAATTTTATTAGTTTTGTAAAAAACTTTTAAAGACAACTAAAAACTATTTCAAATCCTGTCAATTATTGTATATGCTGTGTTGTAAAAGTTTTTTAAAGTTTGTAAAAGTTTTTTAAAAGTTTTTAAAGATTTTTAAAAGTTTTTAAAATAGTTCTGTTCTAAGCTATTGACTTAAGGGTAACATAGGTGAACTAATTAATTATATACATGTAAAACATTTATATTTTATATTTTATATTTTTTTATATTTTAGTCTTGATAAAGGCAACAAAAAACTGCCGAAACGTCGACCAATACAGTCAAACAAAAAACTGCCGAAACGTCGACCAATACAATCAAATAAATTGGATTTTTAAAATTATACAACATTTTAATGAATCCTAAGCTATCTAAACCTAACATCAACATATTCTGCTTTGGTTTTGTGCACTCTTTGGTAATGATTTAAAATCAATTCAACATCGGAAGGCGCCTTCG